>CAJVRN010000017.1:1632500-1692500 GCA_911728415.1 Lagocephalus sceleratus
GCGGGGCGGGGGGGGGGGGCACTTACTCTCCTGGGCTGCAGCTTCAGAGGGGACTTCGGTCAAAGCCAACACCACGGAGGCGGCCGACAGACAATGTCTCCCTTCCATGAACTGGCCCTGGACACACACACACACACACACACACACACACGGGCCCGTTGAGGGGGGAGCGCGCGGCCCCGCCCCTCGGTTGGCGCGGAACACCGACCTTGGAGACGTAGTACTGCGAGAGCGTGGCGGCGTTCAGGGCCCACTCCATGCGGTTGAACTGCTTCAGCGGCAGCAGCCTCTGCAGCGTGCTGTGGCAGTAGGTGGCGGCGCGCTCCGTCTCCCCTGGGGGGGGACGCAAACGGGCGAGGTCGGGCGAGGTCGGGCGACTCCCCGACCGCGCGGGACGCCCGGCTCGGGGCTTCACTCACCGACAATCTTGTAGACCTGGGCGAGGTAGTACTTGGTGTACGTGTAGATGAACTCGAACCTGGAGGGGGAGAGTTTAGGGAGGAAAGGTGAAGACGGCCGGAGGGGCGAGACGGCGGGCACCGACGGGGGGGGGCGGCTCACTTCTCGGTTCTCTCCTGGTCCGTCAGCTGCTTGTCCTCAGGCGCGAAATACTCCGTCTTATCCAGCGGGGGACTCCCGTCCTGGGAAGGACAGGGAATGTGAACCTTGGGGATGAAGACACACGTCCCCCAGGCAGGTTCCTGGAGGACGAGGGGGGGGGTCTGTGTACCCCCACATGTCAAACTCTGTAACCCAGGGGTCTCCAGGTCCCCCTAGGGGTCTCCAGGTCCCCCCCAGAGGTCTCCAGGTCCCCCCCAGAGGTCTCCAGGTCCTCCCTGGTCTAGAGGGTCCCCCCCAGGGGTCTCCAGGTCCCCCCAGAGGTCTCCAGGTCCCCCCCAGAGGTCTCCAGGTCCCCCCCAGGGGTCTCCAGGTCCCCCCCAGGGGTCTCCAGGTCCTCCCTGGTCTAGAGGGTCCAGACCACGGATCTCCAGGTCCCCCCCAGAGGTCTCCAGGCCCCCCCAGAGGTCTCCAGGTCCCCCCCAGAGGTCTCCAGGTCCCCCCCCAGGGGTCTCCAGGTCCCCCCCAGGGGTCTCCAGGTCCTCCCTGGTCTAGAGGGTCCAGACCACGGATCTCCAGGTCCCCCCCAGGGGTCTCCAGGTCCCCCCCAGGGGTCTCCAGGTCCCCCAGAGGTCCGTGAGGCTGCAGGTTCTGGTCCAACCCAGCAGCAGCAGCACCAGACTGGACTCACTTCATCAACTCATCTGAGTCTTCAACAGCTGACTGGTCAAACTGGGTGAGCTGGACTGGTGGGACCAGAACCTGCAGCCTCACGGCCCCTCTGGGGGGGACCTGGAGACCCCTGGGGGGGACCTGGAGACCCCTGGTGTCAGGCTTCGATGCCGCGGAGGCCGCGACCTCCTCTACCTCCTTCATGTAGCGCTGGTGCAGGAACTCCGCCGTCTCCAGGAACCTCTGCGCCTTGTCCGCCTCGTCCCTCCGCGTCCACATGATGCCCAGCTCGTTCTGCGGGGGAGAGCAGGGAGGTTGAGGGTCTCCCCCTGAGCCCATGGGGGGGGGTCTGGGGGGGGTGAGGGCTTACCCTGACGTGGATGCTGAGGGACACGTTCTCCCTGGACGCCCTGCATCCCTCCAGCAGCATCACGCACCTCATCAGGTGCTCGTGCCCCGCCGACAGCTCCTCCGTCTCGGCGTGGTTCACGCCCAGGTAGAACTCCACGGCCGCCAGCCTGGCCGCCAGCATCCCCGCGGGGGACCCCCCGCACGCCCCCTCGGTGAAGAGCTCGTCTCTCCCACCGTCCGTGAACGCCTCGCCGCCGCCGCCCTCCTCCTCCTCCTCCTCCTCCAGGCTCTTGAGGGCGCAGTGGATCTCCCGCAGCAGCTCCCGGGCCTTGTACTTGGAGCGGTAGGGGTCGTTGGCGGGGTCGTTGAGGGACTCCTCGCAGCTGAGGGTCTGGGCCAGGGAGAACTTGTCGCAGACGTCCCTCCACCCGCTGTCGCCGAGCTCCGCCATGGTCGCTGCTCTTCTTCGGTCTGCGGGCTGGGAGGCGCTGCTGCCCCCTGCTGGCCAGAGGCGGAACGCCCGGCGGTGCCCACCACCGATATAAAGGATAAAAGTCTTTATTCTACATATAGAATAATAATTACGTGATATAATACACGTTCGGACCGTTTGAGTAATTGCAAGAAAGCACACTTTGCACTGTTGCTTCTTAAGAAGGTCCCAGGTCGTGCTTTAAGGCGCAAAAATTGACAAAAAACAATTGAGTAAGCGAGATTCTTATCGATCAGTCCCCTCCTTCTTTTTACAGAACAAACAAATGCCTTTGTTCGGGCAGGTTCCGTGACTCTGGACTGCTACCGGCACGTTTTGTGGTTTAAACGGTGTTTCTCGGGTAAAAATCCGTGACCTTGGATCTCATAGTAACGTATCGAAACGTCCGTGAAGACAAACTCAGCAGTGAAATTCAGATGGACCAAGAGACGTCGCTCACAAGCTGAATCACGAGGTCGTTTATTTTAGCATCGCTCGAGGCAAAGTATCCAGCCCACAATAAAGTGACAACACTGTACACGTTTGGTCAACCCCGATGGAAGTAGCTTCCCTTCTGAGTGGTGGAGGTTTGTATCGTACACAAACATCGGACATTTCAGTGATTCTTTATTTCAGCAGAATTAAACCGCACCAACGCGGACGTTCAGACCCACCGTTCGTGGTCTCGACGAGTGCTCGGTCGAGCTGAAACGGCTAATCGTAGTTCGTGTGTGACGATGTGAAGTGCCTGAAGGTGAAACCGTGGAGTCCTAACCACGCAGATCAATAAACTCGCCCCAAGCCAACAGAGATGATTCGCCTCTACCTTCACCCACCTTCAATTAAAGAAACGGCGAAACCCCGAAAGCACGAATCACATCTGTTGACCTAAAGGAAGGGAAGCGCCTCATTGTTCGTTTGGTGTATTAAAAAGGTCCTAAACATGTAGGAGGACAAACAGTTGCAGTTAAATGAGGTTAAAACGTCGCTAAGTGAGGTGGGACAATCGCAGGAGTCCAACTGAAAGGCAAATGTCGAAGCACGGCGCCGTCCTCCCTGCTCGCCCCTCGGCCCCTAAGAGGTCGTCTTCTTCTCCATCCTGAAAGACAGAAACGGTCGTGGTTGATACGGCGCCCTTGAACTCAAAAACCCCCCCCTCCCCAAAACATCACGTTCAGGAAGATTAAAAATGGACTTTCTGCTGTCTTTTTAATGTCTAATCCAGCTCCTTGAGTTTCCTTTAATCAGATTTGATTCCTCTGTAACTGTTCAACTCTGAAACTAAAAAAAAACCTAAATGAAATAAACTAAAAGAACTAAAAACTGGACCTGAGCCTTCAGAGGTAAATAGATAACCAGCGGATGATCGATTCTGAATGCATTTCCCTTCATCTCAATCTCACTGAGCCTTAAAGGACCTGGGGGAGCGGTCTGAGTTCAACGTGAAACGTGAGAAAAGCGAAAACGTTCCCCGCCGACACGTCTCGTTAAAAACTCATCGTCTTACTTGTATTTGATGAGGCGGCTCGCTTGGATGAGCTGTGCGGTCTCGTTGGTCATGTGACAAGCAAACAGCAGCCAGTTCCGCGGCTGCACCTTGTAGGCGAACCTCATGAACAGCAGCGAATAGCAGCACAGAGCTGAGAGGAGGGAGGAGACACACACACACACACACACACACACACACACACACAGGGTGAATACGCAGCACAAGACCAACAAACACAACTGCTACTTCAAAGCCCTGATACCAAAGTAAAACATTTACTGCCCTCTGAGAGGCGGCCGAAAAGTCGCAATCACAGGAAATGTTTACACAACTGATCTAAACCGTAGATCGGCGGTCCCCAACCTTTAATCATCGTGGACCGGGGGGGGTTACATATAGATTGTTCATATGTCAAATCTAAATCTAAATCTGGGCCTTTTCCCCTTCAAAATAAAGTTTAACGTCTGTTTTTTTTACTCATTCTGATGCTTTTGGTGCTCAAGTGACCGAGATGTGACCCAGAGAATACGCTCGTTTTTCAAAATAAAAGACCGTTCAGATTCAGATAATAAACACAACGGAAATAATCGATTATTTCTTGGGCGGACCGGGACCAGTACGGGTCCGCGCCCCGGGGTTTGGGGACCACCGATGCAGGTTACGCGGAGGCTGATTCCTGATGTTCGAGAACGCCGCAGGAGGGCGAAGGCTCGGCGCCGCCTCACCGAAGGTCATCCTGCCGCTGATGATCTCGGGGCTCTTCTTCATGTCCGCGATGGCAGCTATGGGAAGACCCCAGTTCGCCACCGGACCCCAGAAATGCTGCAAACGACGGGAAATAAAAAAGGGGGTTGTTCCACCAAATCACAGGACAGGAGCACAAAATAAGAGGCTTCACTTACTGTGCTGTTGGTTTCCCCCCAGACGCCACATAAGAGAGGAGAAAACGAACAGAAGGGCGTTAGTGTGGCCCGAAAGGGCTTCCAGGAGACACACCTGAGCGGTGACGGTCACGGCTGTGCCCAGTGTCAAGTCCAAACAGGCGCAGGGCATCGTGTCAACAGTTCTCTGACCTTCAGGGGGGAAAGGGGTCACCCGACGGAAAACGGGTGTTTCTGCGTCCCCGGGGCCACAAGCTCGGCCCGGTTCGGGGGCCCAGAGCTCGACGGTGTTTACCAGCAGGTGCAGAAACGCTGCTATTGCGAGCTTGAGCGGGTCGTTTAGGAGTTAAAGCCCATTTAACCTGTTTTATTTGACCTCGTTTTACTTGAACTTGCACAAGTTCAGCGAGGTTTTTAAAGACTAGCGCCCCGCATTAAATGACAGATTTAAGCAGGAAAAACGCGTTGAATTAAACAGACAAGGTGTTTTATCGGTAGGGGCTCCGCCTGGCCGCACTTGAGGCCCGTTTCTGGTGCAAAAACGCCCAGATTAACAGATTTAGGGGGATAAATGATCCAGATATCGGCTGTTTACGCACCTCGTCAAGTAGTCCCGAAAGTCTTTGCTCTTCAGGTGGTCAATGGCTTTCCGTGCGATAGTCCCCGCCATGGCTCGTGTGAGGGTCCGAGGGCGCTTGCGGGTGTTTTCGGGGTGCTTTTGCGGGTGTTTTTTGCGGGTTGTTGTGAAGGACAGCGGAGCGAAGGGCGACCCGGAGACGACGACTGACGACGCTGACGACGCTGCCGTAAAGGCTGTCGCGAAACTGTCGCGCTGCGCACACACCTGAGCGGGAGCTCTTTAAAAAAAAAAAAAAAAAAACAAAAACAAACGAACATTTTTGCGAAATTTAAATTAAATGATCGGAAATATATTTAAAAAAGCCGTAGAACAAGTACGTGTAATTTTAAGGAAATAAAATATTTTAATAATTAATGCGTTCGTTTTTTTTGTTTCAGTTTGCACACTTACGAACATTTGACACCCACTTTCATCTAATAAACGCTCTATTTTCGCCTTTCTACTCATTTTTTTACGTTCTTAACGAATAAATATATTTGATAAATGATAAATCTGAGCCGCCGTTGACCGTCATTGTTGACAGATTCGCGTGTTTGAGTCGTTCCGCACACACCAACCAGGTCAAATAACACCACATCTGTGCGGCAATATTACGACTATTTAACAATATCGACATCTAAATATGTGAGGATAGGTCTAAAACTGTTGTTAATATTTATTAAATATGTTGTTTTTGTGTTTGTTTGTGTGTTTATTTGGTTAAAAAAAAGGGGGGGTAACGCGCATGCGCAGACGTAGTGGTACGGATCGGGTTCCGGGTACGGATGCGGTCGCTCGCGCACGAGGCGTTCCTTTTCTCGCGCGTGCCCGACGGGGAAGCTTCGTCCGGTCTGAGGGGTTCCACCGAGGGGACAGATGCCGTCGAAAGTCGCGCTTGAGAGCCACGAACGAGTCATGGAGGAGATTGTGGAGGAGGCCGCGGGGGCCAGAGCCCCGAAGGTGAGGCGGGGGGGGGTCCTGGGGGGGTCCGGGGGGCGCGTGTTTAACCACACGTGGCTCCGCGAGCTAACGAGGCTAACAGGGATCACCCGCGGGCTTCACCCGCGCCCCGGAGAGTCCCGACGGCACACAGAACCGACGGAAACACCGACCCTTGCGTCGGTTAAGCCGGCTAACCTGGATTTATAACAACGTTATAGTCTGGGTACCTGGTCACGTGGGACATACACGTGTTAAAGGGCGGCGTCACGTGGTGACGTCACGCACGTGTGCGAAGGCGTCTTCGTTACTGTTAAAGCTCGTTATGTTTTTGTAAAGGTTTCTTTAGAACGTAAACATGCATAAGCCGCCTTTTCGTGCACTTATTTAAGGTTACGTGGTTGTGTATGTCGTGTTTGTTGTCCTCGTTCACCCCCGAGGCTGCGCGTGTTTGTTATTGTGGCGTTATTTGTTAATTATCACCTCGCGCAGCCGCTCGTCGCTGCTCCTTACTGCGCAGGCACCGGTCATTTTAACTCTCGTTATAGTTATTTATCCTAAATGAAATGTTATTTACTTGTTTGTGTTGTCGAATGACTCAAGAGTAAGACCAAGGACGGCTCAAAGCTGAAGAAGAAACAGAAGCTGGAGGCGCCGATGGAGGAGGAGGACCCGGACTGTGAACCTCCGGCAGCAAAGAAAAAGAAGAAAAAAGACAAGGTGACAGCGGACCAAGAGAACGGCCACGCGGACGAGGCCACGGACGTGAATGGAAACGGCAGCGTCGAAACATCGCCGAAGAAGAAGACGAAGAAGAAGAGCGAAGAACACACAGAGGTTTGTGCTCCTCCACGTCCCTAAACCTCGTTTCGGGCACCTCTCGTGTCGCAGCTTTAATCATGCGCCGTGTGGAATTGTCACCACTGTCGTGTTTGTTGTAGAAGAAAACACCGAAGCAGAAGAAGGCGGTCGCAGAGGAAGCAACGAACGGACATTCCAACAGAAACACCCCCGTAGCGACACCGTCCCAGTCGAGCGAGGAGTCGGCCAGCGACAGCGAGAAGGAAACGGTAACGGCCTCGGACCTCTGTGTTAAAGCCGATCATAACGGTGGGCTTCAGGTCAGACGTGTGAAACGGGTGCGATTCTTTATTCTAAAGGAGACGCCGGAGCAGAGGGAAGGGGCCTTTTCCAACTTCAGGATCTCCCCGGTTACGATCAGCAAACTACAAGGTGAGTACGACGGCGACATCGACCCCGCTGTCGTCGAACACGGTCTTTTAAAATCGCTTTTTCGAGCCACAACCGGAGAGAGGAAACTCGAATGCTCCGCGTGCCGCTTGTCCCAGCGTGCTTCTAACCTCTCGTCCGTCACGTCGCCAGCTCGGGGAGTCTCCTACCTGTTCGACATTCAGGTGAAGACATTCGACCCCGTGTACGACGGCGAGGACGTGATCGCCCAGGCCCGGACGGGAACGGGGAAAACATTCTCCTTCGCCATCCCCTTAGTGGAGAAACTCCAGAAGGACGCGGGGGTGCTCCCGCGGGGCCGCGCCCCAAAGGTACGAGCGCGCGCCCTCTCCCCACGACCCGAGCCCCGCCGGCCAGAGCGTGATGGAGCGTTTGTCCGCAGGTCCTGGTCTTGACCCCGACCAGAGAGCTGGCCATCCAGGTCGCCAAGGACTTCAAAGACATCATCAAGAAGTTGACCATCGTCTGCTTCTACGGCGGCACCTCGTACATGCCTCAGAGTGAGTGGAGACGCAAGTGCTCGTGTGTTTGTCGCGCTCCTCTGTCCTCGACGTGCTCTGACCCCCGTGCTCTCCTCGTAGTCGATGCCATCCGCAGCGGGATCGACATCTTGGTCGGCACCCCCGGTCGCATCAAAGACCACATTCAGAACAACAAGCTGGACCTCTCCAAGCTGAAGCACGTGGTCCTGGATGAGGTGGACCAGATGCTGGACATGGGGTTCGCCGAGCAGGTGGAAGAGATTTTGGCCTCGTCGTACAAGAAAGGTGACTCCAGCGTGCTTCGTTTGGAGCTTTGGCGAAGGATCTGCTTTTACCGTCTTCGCTCATCGATCTGTGATGAAGGCGACAAACGTTTCTTTGTCCGTGCGCGTGCGTCTCTGTAGATGCTGAGACCAATCCACAGACTCTGCTGTTTTCGGCCACGTGTCCCCCCTGGGTCTATGACGTGGCCAAGAAGTACATGAGGCCGAAATGCAAACACGTGGACTTGATCGGCAAGAAGACGCAGAAAGCTGCAACGACCGTGGAGGTAAGTGTGTGTGTGTGTGTGTGTGTGTGTGTGTGTGTGTGTGTGTGTGTGTGTGTGTGTGTGTGTGTTCTCACACCACCGCTCTGGTCTGAAGCTCAAGGTTAGATCTGGGTTTAGGCCCAGCGTTTATCTCCGACGGCGGCGGTCCTGGCTCGGAAACGTGTTTGCGAGTCCCCACAAAGATAAAGTGAAACCTGCACGTGTGTGTGTGTGTGCACGTGTGTGTGTGTGAGGGTGGGCGACGGGGAAGGTTGTGTAACGTCAGCGTGCAAATACGAATCAGGCTGGTGTCGTCACCTGGAGTTAAAACCGAAGCGTTTATCGGGGTCGCAGCGGCTCGGGATGAAAGAGTTGAGTTGATGAGCGCGTCTCTCCCCGTCTGTCGCCCCCCCCCCTCAAAGCACCTGGCCATAGCGTGCCACTGGTCCCAGCGCGCAGCCGTGATCGGCGACGTGATCCAGGTGTACAGCGGCAGCCACGGCAGGACCATCGTCTTCTGTGAGACCAAGAAGGAGGCCAACGAACTCTCCATGAACGCGTCCATCAAGCAGGTTCGTACGCGGCTCGGCTGCCTCTTCAGCGGTCCCAGGCGTTGGAGCGTCGGCTGATGATGTCGCTTTTCGCCCGTGCGTCCAGAGCACCCAGTCCCTCCACGGCGACATTCCTCAGAAGCAGAGAGAGACCACGCTGAAGGGCTTCAGGAACGGCTCCTTCGAGGTCCTGGTGGCCACCAACGTGGCGGCCCGCGGTCTGGACATCCCGGAGGTCGACCTGGTGGTCCAGTGCTCGCCGCCAAAGGTATGACGTGTTCTCTGGAATCACAAGACTTTAGTCCAGGGGTCTCCAGGTCCCCCCAGAGGTCTCCAGGTCCCCCCCAGGGGTCTCCAGGCCCCCCCCAGGGGTCTCCAGGTCCCCCCAGGGGTCTCCAGGTCCCCCCCAGAGGTCCGTGAGGCTGCAGGTTCTGGTCCAACCCAGCAGCAGCAGCACCAGACTGGACTCACTTCATCAACTCATTTGAGTCTTCAACAGCTGACTGGTCAAACTGGGTGAGCTGGACTGGTGGGACCAGAACCTGCAGCCTCACGGCCCCTGTGGGGGGGACCTGGAGACCCCTGGTGCAGAGAGTTAGACGTGTGGGGGTCCAACAGGGGTCTCCCTGTCTGAAGACTCAGATGATGAAGTGAGTCCAGGGAGACCCCTGGTCCAACCCCTCTGCTACCAAGAGGACGTGCTTCAGATCCAGGCTGTAGAGTCTGCTCACTACACAGTAAACATTCAAACCCTCCGTCTCGTGTTGGTGGTCAGGATGTGGAGTCGTACATCCACCGATCAGGGCGTACCGGCCGCGCTGGGAGGACCGGGATCTGCATCTGCTTCTACCAGAGGAAGGAGGAGGACCAGCTCCGCTACGTGGAAAACAAAGCGGTGCGTCTCCGTTTGGCTCCCGTCGGATTTGCCGGGGGGGTGAGAGTCGGGAGAGTTAACCGAAGTCTGGTTGCAGGGCATCACCTTCAGGCGCGTCGGCGTCCCCACCGCCAACGACATCATCAAGTCGTCCAGCAAAGACGCCGTCAGGTACCGCCGTCGCCTCCTGGTGCCCCTCACGCGTCTTCAGAATAAGCGCCTTGATGCCGCGCGTGTCCCCCCCCCCCCCGTCAGGTTTCTGGACTCCATCCCAGTCGCGGCCATCGGATACTTTCGGGAGTCGGCCGAGAAGCTGATCGAGGAACGGGGGGCCGTCGACGCGCTCGCCGCCGCTCTGGCTCACATCTCCGGAGCGAAAGCCCTGGAGCAGAGGTCGCTGCTCAGCTCCGACGTGGTAAGCCCCGCCCCCCCGTCTCGACTATTGTGTCCGCCGCCCGGGCGTCACGCGGCGTGTGTCGTGCGCAGGGTTACACCACCCTCCAGATGACGTGCTCGTTGGAGATGCACAGCATAGGATACGCCTGGAAGACCCTGAAGGAGCAGCTGGGGGAGCAGGTCGAGGCCCACATCCACAGGATGACGTTCCTCAAAGGCAAAACGGTATGTGGGGGCATGTTCAGCACACACACACACACACACACACACACACACACACGCACACACACTTATTAAATGAATCCCACTGGGGATTACATCGTTGTCAGAATAGCTCTTATGATGAGACGGTAAAAGGTGGACGTGGAGCTTTTGACAGGAAACACTTGACTCTTATTTTTTATTTATTTCTTTCTTTATTTTTAAACCTGGTGTTTTTTTTATTCCTCTCTCACAGGGAGTTTGTTTTGACGTCCCCGCCGACAAAGTCAAAGAGATCCAGGTAAGACCAAGAAAAACTCAGATTCCGTTCGGATGCGTCGGAACGATCTCTTCTTATTTATATACTATGAGCGGCCGTTGCTATAGCAACCACATTGGTGACGGGGGGGGGTGTAAATGAGAAATACGCAATTATCTCACGTTGTTGACATGTTTCGTGACTCGGCGAGGGCGGACTCACCTCCTGGATGTCCTGTGTGTTTCCACGGCGACTCACGTGTGCTCGGTTCTTCCCGCAGGAGAGTTGGAAGGACGGCCGGCGGTGGCAGCTGACGGTCGCCACCGAGCTCCCCGAGCTGGAGGTGAAGCAGTTCAGCAACGGGTTCGGACGAGGGGGAGGAAGAGGGGAAGGGGGGAGAGGAGGAGGAGGAGGAAGGGGGGGGTTCAGAGGAGGAAGAGGGCGGGGCTCCGGGGGCTTCAGGAACGGCAACAACAGGGGGGGTCAGAAACGGAGCTTCAGTCGGGCGTTCGACTACTGAGGCCCCGCCCCCCCCCCTCGCCGACCCACGACCCCAGCCGGACAGCGTTGGCAGACACCCGCGGGTCCCCTCTCCATCGAGCCGAACGCTCTTTTTACGCCCGCGCGTGATTTAGTCTTTTTTTAACACCCGCTCCGAGCCGTCGGCGGCGTTCGCCTCCGCTGGGACGACCGTCGTGGCGCCGAAGCGTCGCTCTCGAGTGTTTGGGGAGGTGTGACAGCAGCCAGACCCAGCCCCCCCCCCCCAGCTACACCACTGTGCATTCAGAGGCTGGTGCTCTGTACCTGCTGCTCGGTGTTGGAACGTGCCTTCCTCCCAGGAAACTTCTCCCCAGACTTATTTTGGATGATTGCCTTTGCGATCGCCTCTATTTAATATCTCCGTGTACTGTTTCCATTCATACGAATGACATATTAAACAAAAAAAGGTCACCTGAGCCCGTCTTGTTCTTGCGTCACGATGCACCACCACCACAATTCTGACGTTAAACACCCACCAAATGTGAAGAACTGTGGCTTTAATCGGCACGAGGGCCGACATGAGCGCCTGATCTGGGCTTTGAACCCTTTGGCCCACTTGTCTAAACCGGTTTAGTTTCCTCACGTGAGGCGCTCTGCTGTTGGAGCTCACGCGTACAGTTGGGACGATTACTCGGCGAGACTATTACCAACTTGCGTCAATGCGAAGCACTCCAGGCGTTGAAGTAAAACTAATAAATATGGAGAAACCATCTGGTCATGTGCAAAAATAACGCTTCAAATATTTATTAAATGTGTATTTTTCTCCGGGATGTCTGCAGTCAAATATTCATGTATTCAGATTAGTCACTTTCTCATTAAAAGCACTCCTACCTGATGTAAATGCCCGAGCTGGCATCTCAATCATTTTTAATTCCGTAGTGTCACAAAGTGAAGTGAATCTATTAGAATTGATTTCCCTCGCGCCTTTGGCCTCCCCAGCTGGATTCCAGTCAGATCTCGATAACCTGGGGGGGGGGGGATCAACATCTGCTGCTGCAACAGAGGAGGGTTTATCTCCTCTGGAAACATCAACTGCACCCCTGCACCCCTTGGCTCTGGCCGCAGGTCAGCGCCTCTGACGGGCACGGCGTTAGTCCTGGGGGTCGAACCGTCGACCTCCTGCAGGAGGGGAGACGAACCCCAGCTCCAAACACCTCAAAAGATGCGCTCGCGTCATGAACCCGCTCACACACTCCTGATGACAAAACATCACTGCTTGTTGTTTCATTTGAAGCCCAATGATCCATTAATCAGTGTTATAAATGTGATTTATTTATTGGCCCCATTCAGTCGTTTTTGGGGGACAGCGCCCCCTGGCCGCGGTCGGTGGTACTGCAGCCACTCGAGGCGAACCTGCAGGAAATTGGCTGAACTGATCAAGTTCCTCCTTAATTAAAGAAACGGTTCAGCTGAGCCGAACGAGGCTTGTTGGGCTTTTTTTTTTTTAACCTGCAGATCGTCAGACAGCGTTAACCACGTCGGCCAACGATACTCGACTTTAGACGAGACCGAGTTAACAGGCCGTGTTTGGAAATAATCCGATTGAAATAACCGGACTGATGGATCGAGAGGAGCGAGCCTGCACCCGGGACAGGAGAAGAGGAGGAAAGGGAGCTTTTACAAACAGCAGGAGGTGGAATGGAGGCTGGTCACCTGTGGGACAGGCCAGGTGAGTCCGCTCGCTCGATCGCCTCCAAACACAGAAGCTGTGACTGGTTTAAATTCACTTTTAATCCCCCCACGAAACACCGGGGAAGGAAAGCAAGTTAAAATTCAACGTCGTTTCAGATCAGTTCGATCTCGTCTAATTAATCAAAGTGCGTTTTTTTTTTGGACAGTTTTGACGAGGCGAAGATGCGATCTCGTGTTTTTGTTCTCTCGCTTTAATTTGACACTTTATGATGAAATAAATCAAACCGATTATTAAAGCGGAGAAAAACAAGTGTGATGTTTTCACAGCAGCTACAGGTGTACAGCTGAAGGTGTACAGGTGTACAGCTGAAGGGGTACAGGTGTACCGCTACAGGTCTACAGGTGTACAGCTACAGGTGTGCAGCTTTGCTTATTATTATTATTATTATTATTATTATTATTATTATTATTATTATCAGAACCAGGCTTTTTGACGTCCCCGTAAGACGTAATTATTCACCTTCCTGTTTAAAGATATTCGGTTATATTTGGAGGATGGTGGTCGGGTCTCTTCTGTGTATTTTTTAACTTGGGGGTCTGGTGGCGTTAAGCTTCCACGTCGTTGCTCACTTTCTCTGTAAAATGAGGTTTTTTTTACGGTATTTGCTCTCGTAAACTGTGTTTCATGTTTGCATGTGCCAGCTTCTTTACAAAATCTTCTTTGATAGGCTTCACCCAGTCCACACACACACACACACACACACACACACACACACACACACACTTTCAGTGAAATGTCAAACTGGGATAAAGCCATAAATAAATATCAGTGGATTTTGTAATTAAAGCTGCAACCTTAACGCCACAGTTGGAGCTAAATTTAAACTTTGAATTACTTTCCTCTTGAATAATAATCCACGCGCGGCGGACGTCTGAGCAACGTGGCGACTCCTGAACCTCGCAGGAAGGCGGGCTGACCCGCTGAGGTGTGAGCAGCGCAGTCTGCAGGCGCCCTCCAACGCTCGAGTCCACGTTTGACCCTCATTAACAAGCCCTCGCCGCTAACGGGAGGGTCCTCGGTTTCGCCGAGGCCTTCGCCCTCTTCGCCCGAACCCTCCGATGTTCTCCGCTGGGGGTCAGACCCGCATTTGACCCCCCGAGAACCCAACGTCTCCGAACCCAAACGTGACTTTGGCCTCCCGGGTGAGGCGAGGTGGGCCGCAGGGATTGGGGGACTCGGACGTTCGCCCCCCTCCGGCCTGGCTGAGCCCCTTCAGGTCTGTGGTTTGAGCCCGGTCTGTCTTCAGGCGCTCCCTGATCTGGTGTTTATCTCGTTATTTCTGACCACCGCTCAGGTTTCAGAACATCCCCAGTAACCTGGTGTCCCAGCAGGTCGTCTCCTCCTCCTCCGTTTCTTCTCCCCTGAGATGAAAGGACGCATTTGAACAGAGATAAAAACCGACGCGCGCCCTCTCGACACTCAAATCGCACTTTCTCTACGTCGATTTGATCGGTTCGCGTTCCTTTGAAGGGCCGTCGGCGAACTTCCAAGACGCAGCCTTGAAAACTACAATCTTGAAAGTCCCGAGCGTGCTGAGACCTTCGGGGGGAATCATGCAGATGAGCGTCCGGGGCGAAGCGTTGGCGTGTTTACACGTGTTGGAGGTGGTTCAGGCCGGGTGACGAGGCTGCACACGACGTAAGAGAGCGTTTGTGTGCACGTGAATAACAAACCCAAATTACCCCAAAGTAATGCAGCAGCAACCGGGCTTTGCAGAACCTCATGTTTTTGGTTGACCTTTCTATTTACCCATTCTTTTTTTTGTCCCAGTTTTTTTTTTTTTTTTTTTTTTACCGCGCGCTTGTTTTCCAAAGCTTTTTAAATTTATTTATAAAAACTGCTGAACGCTTTATTTATGCACCCTGTCATGTCCTTGAGCCAGTAGATGAAAAATTAAAATGAGTAAAATTAATAAATGAACAGCCTGACAAATAAATCCAAGCAATAAAGTATGCATTTTTATATGTATCAATTCATTATAAAAGTAATGCATTATTAAATAAAGCTACCTGCTTATTAAATAAGTAATAATTAACACTGCCCTTTCTTGTAAAATCCATTATTTACTGTGTTGCAATTCAGATTTTGTAGATTTTCCCGGCTTCATATTTATATCAGATTCATGATTTTTGTTTATTTCCATATTTTAAATTATTCAAATCGTTTTTTTGGTGAATACGGGCCGACTGAGTTACCACGGTGATGTCTAGAGCCGCTTCTGCAATTGCTTGTTTTGAAGAATATCCTGATATTTCCTCATAAATTTCAAATGACTGAACTGCGTCTTTAAGAACCTTCCGTAGCCCGTTACAAAAACAAAAAATCCGAGATTGGAGGCGAAATAAAAAGCCTGGAAAAACCTGGGAAATAAAAAGCCTAAAACTTCGATGTACAACAAAACCTAAACTTCCGTTGCAAAGTTCGTCGTTGCCATGGCGATCAGAAACAGCCGTAGGGGGTCAGGGCCAGACCTCCTATAGAAGTTATAAACAAAGCAAACGTCGATGCACAGAATGTTTCGACTCTCCAGTGACGAGGACGGACGCGGCCCTGAGGGACGCGCCCAAGACCCCCGCGGTGGTTCTGTGGGCGTTGGGCCCAGCGACCAAGCAGGTGGCGGCGTGGAGGGTGGGCCTGCCCCCCCCGATTGAGATCGTGCCCTCACCTCAAAACGCATCGGGAGGCACCTGGCGGGAGAACACGGCGAGGCGGGCGCCCCTAGCGTAGACGGTCTTCACGAGGAGTTCTCGCCGGAGCCTCCGACGGCGGTAGAGGCGCGCGCTCCTTCGCGAGCGGCGGAATATTCCGACGTTTCGCCCGCAGCCGCATGAATAATGGACGTGTGTGTGTGTGTGTGTGTGTGTGTGTGTGTGTGTGTGTGTGTGTGTGTGTGTGTGTGTGTGTGTGTGTGTGTGTGTGTGTGTGTGTGTGTGTGTGTGTGTGTGTGTGTGTGTGTGTGTGTGTGTGTGTGTGTGTGTGTGTGTGCGTGCTGTCGCCGGAGCGCCTCCACTTGCTTCGCTGCTCCATTCTCTGCTGCGTCGCCCCGCGTTACTTCCGCCGCGCCGAGTTTAACGTGAGCCGCGTGGACGAGAGAGAGTTTGAGGGAAGCCCGCGATCTTCCGTGTGTGTGTGTGTGTGTGTGTGTGTGTGGGGGGGGGTACGAAGCCCGTCCCCACACACACACACCTGGAAGAGGCCAGCGCAGGGAGCCTCTTTTGAGTGGAATCCCGGTGATCTCCAGTAAATCTCCAGGCTTCAGGGTCTCCTGCTCCGTCTGATCCGAACTGCTACCAAACACCTCAGACGACCCCACGTCGCGGCGACGCAGTCGGGAAGTTTTCGGACTTTTGCTGCAGTTTTGAGCCAAAATAACGATTAAAAAAATCAACCGTTTTCTTGTGGATGGCCTCTCTGTCCTCAGAACGTTAGACCTTCTGGTCTCCCTCTGGCCTCTTCAGGCCGTCTCGTGGAGAAGCGCCACCAGTAACGGAAGCTCGGCGGCGCCCGTGCAGGACGCACAGAGCTTGGCGTGCTGGACGTGGCGCCCGTGGCTGAGCGTAACGCCTGACACAGCGACGGGGCGGTTCTGACAGTACTTGGGGCTTCACAAGGAAACCAGGCTCGACCTCTAGCTGCTTAAAATCGATAAACTTCACGATACGACCCCAAAGCCTTGGGTGCACCGCCCGTGCGTCCGCATCCCTACCCACAATCCTCTGCTCTTGCCCCGCCCACCTGCAGTGGGAACGGTCCCATCCTGTTTAGCAGTAATCCGTCTTCATCCTGCAGCTGGAAGTCCGACCACTTAATCTAGTTTTCTGTCCACGCGTAATAGATCACGTATACACACCCCGCAACAGAATATAACGGCCCACATAAAATATATGTAAAAAATGCATCGAGTCTGGAGGAAAACGCATAAAATCAGATCAGAGAGGGACATGAAGAATTGGTGTGACAAAAGATATATGCGGCAATATATCACCGTCCTGCAGCGAGTATCAGTCAGTGATGGCAAAAGTGAGGCGTTCTGAACCGGGTTCAGGTTCTCTCTCGTCCCAGGGAGCAGGGCGCCCTTGATGGTCCCTGAACCCGCCCGGCCCCGGTGGCGCCTCCTGAAGAACCAAAGGAAACGGGGTTACGCCCCAGCCCAACACGCCTGATGCTGAACAGGAGCTGCAGATAAGACGCTTGCACGTCACGGCCGTGGAGAAGAACGACCACAGATGTGCTGATGTTTAATTAAAAAGGCATCCCAAGTGGGTCGGTGGGTCCCCGGGAACCCCCACGCCTCTAACGTCGCGCCAGATTGGCGCCGCGTGTCGCTTCGTGGGACACAATAATCCTGTCCTTCACGACACAATGGATTACTATGAGGCAGGCAAACATGTGTGAGGTCTTTGTAGCGTGGAACAGCTCGCTCTGAGGTGATTATAGCGACGACGAGAGCGCCTGATGGACAAATCGATTTCAAACACGTCGCGCAAATCAAACCGAACGCAACGGCTCTTTGACGCAGTCGTCAGTGTAAAATACCAGCGCGCTGTCGCTGCTCTTTCGTCTGTATTCACAGCAATTAACCGGGATTGTGTCTTAATGAACATTAAATATATAATTAAATATTAGAGGTTTCAGTGTTCCCTCCAGCTCTGAAGGAAAGAGACACTTTAGCTCAGAATGAATAAAAGACCAAAAGTTCTTAAGTGATCCGTTTTAAGGGTTTGTGAGAAGGTGCTGCTTGCTCCGCGGCGCCTCGTGATCAATGGGAAATAAATTGTCCGTGACCGGATCATTGATTAGGGAGCGCCCCGCGGTCAGAGGCAGATTAATAACCGCAGATTAAAACTCCCACCTGGGGCGCCGCGCTGGCCCGGCTGAGAACATCTGCTCTGGTCCTCCTGCTCGGCTCAGGGTTCGGCTGGAGCGGACCCCGGGCATCTCTGTGAGGGGGAGAACCACCCCCCCTCCACCACCATCACCACCCACCCACCACACCACCCCCTCCACTACCACCATGGTAGAGCCGTGGTTTCTCAGCCCTGGAGCGTTTCATTGGTCAGGCGTTTATCGCTCAAAATCAGCTCGGACAGTTAAAAGCCTGGAGAAGTCCTTTCCTGAATGGTCCGTACTGAATTCTACTCAGGGCTTCTCGCCAATCCACACGCTAAAAGGTTCTTAATGGGCTCCTTTGTCAGCGGGAGGATGTTTGCTTTAAGGGTTTGGCGCTTCTGAAAGCTCGCGTCTGCGTCGCGTTCGGGACAACGAGGAAAGCCGGGAACGTTTATTCTCCACCGTGTTTCCGCGGAGTCATGAATCCTCCATCGAAACGGAATTTCCCCGAACTCTGGGATGCCAGATAGCAGATAATTATGTATTTAAGCCTTTAAAAGGGGGGCAGCCGTCTCCTGTGGCCAGCCGGTGTCTGCGGGGGGGATGTTGAACAAGCAGCAACAATGAGGAGCCGAAGGGGAACGAGCATCTCTGCATTAATGGGCCTCGCCAGGAAGAACGCGACGCTCCTGCTTTATTGATAATCTTAATAACGTTAACACAAGTTTCCTAATGTTTGGCTGAGTGTATGGAATCAGAATGAGCCGCATAAGCATTTAGATGTAGCTCCTTCAGACCCTCGGACCCAGGAGGATGCTGGTAATAGAATATTATTTAATCTGGAATTCAGTAATTCCAGTTAGTTTTGGATCATTTAAACCTGCGTCTCCCTTCTGTGTGTGTGTGTGTGTGTGTGTGTTCTACATCCTGAGTACCCACGTCCTCCTCCTACCTTCAAAGTGAGGACCTTGCTGGGACGTGAGGACGTTCAGTCTGGGCGGTCGGGGGGGTCAAGGGTTTCGAGGTGGAGGTCGGGGGTCAGCGTGTTTACCTCTGTGCGCCTTTTTATTTTCCCTTCATAAGAACTGGAAAGATAACTTTGCACAGGGGGAGCATACACAATCACCCACCCACACACACACACGCGCACACACACTTTTTAATTAACCACCAGCACTTAGCGCTTGGCTCTGTGTTCTGTCATAAAGATACCCGGCTGCAGCAGTTTTCAGGGGTCTCTCGACTCCGCTTCCTCCTTTCACCGGTGAAGGTAAAGCTCATCTTCAGGCTCTCGGATAAAAGCTGCTTTATTGATCACACCGATTGTGCAGCCTCCTCAGATAACATTCTAATGTGGGCCGTGTACATGTGCAGCCCTGAACTCTATCTCCCCGGTATTCCGACGCGTCTGCATCGTTCTCTGCTTCAGGATTAAAGATTACTTTCGTCTGAGGCTACGAGAGTTTATCGTTAAGCTATAATTTCATACTTATATGTGCTTCCGTGTGATAACTGAGAACATTTACGATAAGCAGCTCTTGTAAACATCGGTTTTATGGACGCTCGTTGTTGATATCCTGATCAATGAGCTGTGGTAAGTGTATAAAAACCCTCCCTCATTTAGAGTAGAGGCTGTAAATCTGATTTCTTTTGGGTCATTTTTACATTCAGTTATTTAAAACCTCTCCTCCGGGTGACGATAGCCTCAAAAAAAATGCGTTTTTCCGAGGTCCCGATGGCGCGCCTGATGCCACTGGGTGTCAGTAGAGAGCCGCGCTGGGCGCCGTGCGCTGGAAGCGTGCTCTTCGCCTTCGACTCCCTCCTCCTCAGCGGGACGTGCTCAGAGGACCGTCCCCGTCAGCTCGTGCCAGCGCATAATAAGCCGGCCCGCAATTAGCCCGACATACAGATGTGGGACCGCCGCTCGGCGCCAGAAACGGGGGGGGGGGGGCGCCGTTTCCGAGGCGTTCGGCGAGCAGCCCCAACCGTAAACAGGCGGTATCAAACGCTCTTCTCTCGTGCGCCGAAGGCCGAAGCTCCGGGGGGACGGAACGTTCACGTGTTCACGTGTTCACGCGTTCACGTGGGGTCGGTGGAGCCGCTGCCCCTCGGCGACCTCGAGAACAAGCGCGAAGGCGTCGTTCAATAAACCTGCTTCAGCCTCAGCGTACGCCGGCCAGGACGCGCTCTCCTCACTCTGCTGCGCGCTGGGCTCGGTGCTCGGCCGTTTTCTATTTTTTGGGCGGACTCGGGTTTTCGTGCGGTTCTCTGGGTACAGTTGATGAATCCGGCTGATGGAGCCGGGGCGGCCACGGCTCCAGCCCTCTTCCGCCTGCCCCCGACTTTCATTTGCAATTCTATCAAATCCCAAAGTGACATATTCCGCTTTCTGTTCACCTCAGGACGGAATCGCATTAAAATATTGTTGGCGTCCTCCATAGAAAGTTGCTGCGGGTTAGCATGCGCTTGTGGGGGGGTGTGATTTTGAATTCATTTAAACGGTATTTTAAAGTCGACCCAGAACTAAGCTCGGGGAGCGCGGACATGGGCGCTGGGTCCTGAAAGACATCCAGAACCCACATTTGTTTTATTTATGAAGACGAACAGATTCTCGTCCAAAGCGGGGGGGGCTGATGATTGGAATAATTAAAAACCCGACGGTCTGATGTGAGACACAATGAGACGGAGAGCGAGATTAGAAAAGAAGTGCGCTAAGCAAACAAGGAAATTCAGGAGGGGGGTGGTGGTGGGGGGGGGTGTTGGCGTGGAAGCAAATCGAATGTCAGAACTCGGCGCCGCTGATGAGAAATGGATGAAAGGTAGGAAAAGTACGGGCCTGAGTTAGTTGGGAAGGTGTTTGCGACTTCGCCGGGAGACGGGCTGCGAAACAAATTAAGAGGGGAGGGGGGGTGGAGGGGGGGGGGGGGGTTGAAAGGGTGAGGGAATGAAAGAGTGAAATCAGATGGAAAGGCATATCTGCTCATTCAGGCTGAAAGTCGAATTACCGTTTACAAGCCTGTGGCTTCGGCCCAGCCCGGCCGCGTGGAGCTTTTCCATCAGGCCGAGGGGCTCGGCGGCGGTGGCGGCGGCGGCGGCGTGCGTCGGGGTTCTTCGGCCTCGCCCTCCACCTCCTGATGCTTTCCCTTAATCTTTTACTTCTTGTCGCGTTTTAATTATTCACAAGTAGCGCTAACCACTAAACCCCCCCCCGTCTCCGTCTCCGCTGGTTCGGTCCTCGACTCCGGTCGGCTTCTTCCCGACCCGTGCGTGAGCGGCGTGGGGAGCGAGCGCGTCCCCATTACGGGGGGGCTGTTTACGGCTCAAGGTGCGAGTCGTTCTCCCCAGAGCCTGATGGACGGCTCCGCTGGGACCTGCGAGTATCCTCAGACGTACAAACAAGACAACAAGAGGGCCTCGTTCCAGGCCGACGCGGACGCCCGGCCGACGGCGAGCGGGACGCAAACGGCAAACGGACCCGCCACGGGCTTGTGCGCTGGAGTGTGCGCTTTTAAAAAAAACCGGCACAACAACGCCGTGATTCAGGGTGTGTGACTCAGAGCAGGTGAGGAGCAAACGGTCCTCCCCAAACACACACACACACGCGCACACAGCCACCCACACACACACTCGCACACACTCACACACACACACACACACACACACACAAGAGCACGAAGGGACAAACAATAATACGTGTGTTTGCAAGTTTGTGAAGAAAAGCAGAGTGACGGCGTGAGTGTTCCAACAGCGAGAGGGCGAGAGAGTTTCTACTTGTGGAAGAGAACTTGATTAATTTCATTTGACCCGACCTCCTCCAAAACAAATCCAATATAACCGCAGCTACCTGTCCGACATCCCAGGGGCTCTACACTCCGTCTGTGTGTGTGTGTGTGTGTGTGTGTGTGTGTGTGTGTGTGTGTGTGTGTGTGTGCGTGTGTGTGTGGACATGCTCAGCTTTAGATGTACTCCACTTGTGTATAGACTGTCTTTGTCTGTCTGTCTGTGTCTACCTGTCTCGGTGCCTCACTGTCTCTCCCTCTCTCTCTGTGTATATCTCTCTCTCCCTCTCTCTCTCTCTGTATATCTCTCTCTCCCTCTCTCTCTCTTTGTGTATTCAGTTAGTAGCCAACGGGTCAAATCTTTGGTCAAGGTGACTTTAGTGAATCCAAACAGGCTAGTCGTCAGCTAACCTAATTAGCTTATCTAACAATAAAGGAAATAAGGAGACACCACTTGCCCCACCCTGTTCCTCTGCTCCTCTCCCCATTCCCATAATGAAATATGTGTCTGCTCTCTCTCCCTCTCTCCCTCCCTCTCTCTCTCTCTCTCTCTCTCTCTCTCTCTTCGTCTGCTTATCATAATCGGCCTCTCCTGGGCATGGACTCAAAGTTTAACCTCCTCAAAGGCAATTTACCTTCGTCCCTCTCCTCTTTCCCTCTGTTTCCTCTCTCTCTCTGTCTCTCTCTTCCGTCTGTCCTCGGCCGACTTCAGCTTTCTTTGTCACGTCGTTTTTCCCCGTCCTCCCCCCGGTCCAACGCTGAAACAACAGTCGTGAACCCGACAACCCTCACGTGTCCTTGTTCCCGGGTCCAGGGCATTTAAACCTCGCTTTTGCGTGGTTTCCCCCGGCTGAGACCTTCCCCCCGTCCCTCTTGCAGGCCGGTTCTTGGCATTAAAGGCCTCACCTTCTGGCCTCCTCACGCGTCACCTGACGTCGCCCCGGTAACGGCGCCCGTGTTCAGGTCAGTGCTGGACCTGGGTGTGCTGGAGAGCTCGTGTCGCCCTCGACGTCAGAGCAAGGGAGGGTTCGCGCGAGAACGCCCACGAGGTTGCCGTCGGTCTTAAGGGGGGGGGGTCGTGCGGTGCGGAAGTCACTTTTTCGTGCGTGTTGGTCCACGTAGTCGGAGCGCTCCCCCGCCCTGTAGCTCGGGGTCGACTAACGTGATGTTCACTAAGCTGCCCGAGTCTGAACGCGCCTCTAAATGCTCCGTTTTACACTTTTTTGATTCGACTGCTCTCCTCCCGCAGGGATCCGCCTACGTGAACTCACGTCTTTCCCCGGTAGAAGAGATGGGCGAGGCATCATCATCATCACCATCACCATCATCACCATCATCATCATCATCAGGATCTTCATCAACGCCTCCAGATGCGACGTAGCCTCCAGAATGAAACAAACGCTAAAAGGTCTGCGGCTTCATTTGCATTTGATTATGTTTTATTCGTAGTCAGCATTCAATCAGAACTCGGTCAACACTGAAAACGGGCGCTTCTCCGTCCCAGATTGTGTGTTTTATTCAGTTTATTGGTTCAGAAAGATGATTTGCACGTGATAAAGGAAAAGATGCAACACTGTGGAACGAGGAGAAATGATTGCTTGTTTTGGGGGTCCGTGCTTCTACAATTATCATCCACCAATGTCTGCGTTTTTAAAGTGAATGTTCAAGTCTCTTATAATTCCAGCTTTAGTTTGGGTGTGCTGATAAAGGTTACCAGAGGGACACAGAACGCGCAACATTAAAGCATAAATTTGAGATATTAAAAAAAATCCGTCAGTGTTTTGGTCGTGACTTTAGAAGCCTCTGAAGAACGCTGATCGTCCCTCCGGGAACGCGGTCGCGCAAATCACGGCGGCGAAACGGCTCTTTTTGAGACACGGGTGTGATGTTTGCTGTGGTGAAGACACGCCCTGAGGGCAGCTCAGGGGCCTCGTCGGGGGGACGCCGTCCACCGACGCCTCCCAGCTGGACCCCTCAAACCCTTTCAGGGTGCGTTCGAGCCCACGGGCGAGGCTTCTGCCGCCGCTCTTGCGCCGGCCTCCCTCTCTGGTTGACCTTTGACTCCCACATGTTGGCTTTCCTTGGCTCGTTTTGCCTCCGCTGATGGTTTTGTCCACGCGGGCGGTGGAAAAGAGGAGAGCTGCTGACAGCCTCGTCACGTCTTCAGGACGTCGCTGCACGTCAGATTATAGACGCTCCTGCTAATCTACACACACGCTGCAGTCTCTCAGAAGTCCCATCCATCCATCCACTCATCCACTCATCCATCCATCCATCCATCCATCCACTCATCCATCCATCCATCCATCCATCCATCCACCTATCTACCCACCCACTCACTCACCCATCCACCCACCCATCCATCCATCCACCCATCCATCCATCCATCCGCTCGCTCGCTCGCTCGCTCACTCACTCACTCACTCACTCACTCACTCACTCACTCACTCACTCACTCACTCACTCATTCATCCGTCCATCCTCCCACCCATCCATCCATCCATCCATCCACCAACCCTCCCACCCATCCATCCACCCATCCATCCATCCATCCATCCACCAACCCACCCACCCACTCCCCACCCACCCACCCACTCATCCATCCACTCATCCATCCACTCATCCATCCATCCATCCATCATTAAGCCCCACTGATGTTGGTCAGACTCTCGGGGGGGTTTTGGATCCCGTCCTGCAGGTCGTTGGATGAGAGGCTGAGTCATTTATTTTATTTAATTCATAAACGTACCCTCCTTAAAGGTCATAATGCAATTAAAGCTTCTGAGAAATGGTCTGAATCACTCTTCCTTACAACGCGAGGAAACCGCGCCACCTTGACTTCCCGCTGACCACTTTATATGACCTTGTCTATCACTGCCTCGGTGACTTACCGTCACTGACAATCCATTTCATGTGAGGGTGAAAATTGCTTTCTAACAAATAGAAAGAGATCAGATGGGTACACGAGCGCGGTGGCCTCTGAAGGAGGTTTTCTTTTGCGCTGCCTCATATTGATCATTATAATGGTGTATCGACGTGATAAAATTATAGTTTTTAATCTGCTAAAAGACTGCGTTGGGCTCCAGGTCTGCTTGCAGGTTGTATTTCAGCCAAGGTTGACAGAAACAATGAGGTAATTATGACGCTGTAAAAACAATCAAGCTTAATTTATCGTTTGTGCATCAATGTGACGGCTAAACCGGTGGGGTGTAACGCCGTAAAGCCTGCAGCAAATTGAATCCATCTTGTATCGAATTATGCGTGCTTTGATTTTAGGTGACACGGTGGTATTATTTCTCAAATGTATCTGTTGTCTCGCGGAAAATAACCCGTCCCTCGGTCTGGTAATGCGCTTCCTGTTTTGGTGGCTCAGTGTTTGGAACATGAAGCAAAACAGTCATTAAACAAATTTGTTGACACGGTGAAAACACGGTGTTTTATTATGAAATGAATAAAACTTGTTGGTTTAGGAAGAATTTGACAGGATGTGCGGTAAATAGTAACCGCCAACAATAGCGACAAGACACACAATTGCATCCACAAAAATAAATCTCCATTATTTTGCAACTTTACCTACTGTAATATATATATTTAACTATAAAGTACTTCCCTCTGAAGCTTCAATCGCTATATTTGGTTTTAAGCATCGACTTTCTGCATCGGTTCTAAAATCAGAAGTAGCTGGCTGAAGGACGTCAGACTAAGACGGAGTGAAGACGTGTCGAAGCCAGAACAGCAATTTAAATGAGATAAACAGGAAAACGTGTGAAATGAGACGGTAATGTGGACGCCCAAGAGGAGATGTGAAGGACTTAGAGCGCATGATCATCAAAGCGCTGACAGTTGTCACCCAACACGAGGCTGCAGGAGGAAACACTTGTGGATTAACGTCCTTGGGTACATAAATTCCACTTCTATCAGCAGGTATAAACCTAATCAGCGCGTACAAACATGCACGGAGACGCGCGGCGAGCCAGTCGGAGTCCATCAAGGAAACGTTCAGACAGACGGAAAGATGCAGCCTGTGGTCAGTACGGCTGGACAGGCGGGCCCAACCCCTCTGGAGGGTCAGCAACTTATTATGGATCACAAATTAACTTTGTTTAATGAGATCTGGGCTTGTTGGGCCTGCGGGTGTGTGTGTGTGTGTGTGTGTGTGTGTGTGTGTGTGTGTGGGGGGGGGGTGAAGAGCAAGGAAAGAGAGGGGAAGAGAACTGGGGGCAGGTGGCGGTGATGAAGAGGGACAGGCATGGAAAATGCAAAAGGGAAACTACTGAATGAAGCAGGATCGGGAGAAAAAGTGTGCGTGGAGGTTTGGATGGGAACCAAGAAAAGCGGAGTGACGGAGATCAATAGAGAGAAGTGGGCAGTGTGGAGGAAGAGTGGAAGCTCGGGAGATGAAAGGTTGCTGCTGATTTGTTCCCTAACTTGAGAATTGAAATTGATCTCAAAAACAAGTGTGTGTGCGCGCGCGTGTGCGTGTGTGGTGTGGGTGTGTGTGTGTGTGTGGTGTGTACTTGTGTGCACCTCAGGTCCTCTGTGCACCCATGCAGACGCGTTAGTGCAGCGTTCGCATTCGGACTTGGTCAGGTGCTCTTTAGCAGAGGTGAGGTATCGTTAGATGACTATTAGTGCCGCCTCACGCACTATTGATCCGGTAGCGTGTGGTTAAACTGCAAGGTCAAACATTTTAACTGTGGCTGAACTTCACCCCCCACCCCCCTGTTTTTGTATGTTGATCTGTTTTTTTTTTTGGCTTCATCCTTTTCTTCCTGTTCGATGTACAGTTTGTGCGCGCGTGACAGTAGAAGCGCCTCATCCCTTCTCCTCAGGTGCACCTTCACTAGACCCGCCCCTCACCCCAAATCCACACTCACAGGGTGTTTTCTTTCCTCTGTAGCGGTTCACTGAGTCACATAAATTATCCATAAAAATACTTTTATTCCTACCACAAGTGGGCCTCCAATCAAGCTGAATGGGTTAATAATGCATCGCTCTCAGACGCAACTGCCTTTTGTTCTCCTTCCGTTGTTTGTAACCGTTTATGGAGCCGTCGTTCTCAGACTATTAAGAGCGTTAATCAACCCAGACATGGAAAGGCTGCAGCATTGAACCACTTCTGTCCTTGCTGCTATAGGCGCCTCCGCGTCTTTGTCAACTTTATCCCGATGCCTCTGCGTCCGTGACGGAGCGCGGCGGTGTGATAAACACCCATCAAGAGCTCTCGCCGGCTCCCCAACCATTCTTTTTTTTTCCCCCCTCAAACGAAGTCTGCGCGCGAAGGTTCACGTTTTTGTGAGGATCTGCCAGGTGCAAACATTAACACAGAGGACGAGGACACGCACGCACACGTCGGATCCCCGCGCTCACGACCCCGCCGCTGTCGTGAGTCACAAGTGATGAACGCCACTTCACCTGCGTGCGCACATTCTTGGCGTAATTCTGATGTGTTCAGTCACCGAGCGCCGGCTGCTCGTCTTAGAGCAGCGCCGCACTTGGCCTTGGCACAGGTATGCGGTCTGAGATGCCCTTTCTTTCTCTCTCTCTCTGACAAAATGTCTTTGTCTTTTCGTTTCCCGCAGTGACGGCGGGCTCCGTCTCCTTCAAAAAAAAAAAAAAAAAAGAGAAACGGGAGAGTAATTCTCATTCAGCAGAGCGATTCACAATGCAATCATTGGGAATATGCAATTAACTAGGAAAGCCTTCAGTCAATAGCACGTTGTGTACTCATACACCTCGTTTACCGTCTTCTTATCCTTTCGCTCACTCCCCCTCCTCCGACTATGTCCTTCCATTCCTCCAGTGTCCTCTTCTGTTAAGTCCCTACTCCACTCCTCTCAAACCCCGACTCCACGGTAAGAGCTCATTTCTCTTCCTTTTGTCCTCTCCAACTTGATAATCATTTCTCATATAATATCATCTCGTTATTCTTTAGGATCATCATTACCCCCCCCCACACACACACTCTCCCCTCCCTGTCCTCCCACCGTTCCCTGCACCTAAACCAGGTTTCTTCATTATCCCCCCCTCCCAATCTGTGTAATCTCCCCCCTCCAGCCCCCCTCCTGAAACCACTTCCATCCTACCTCACATTCCTCCCCCCGCTCCTCCTCACCTGTGCTCTTCCTTATTTCCTCCGTAAATTGCAAAACACCACAGAATGTTCTCTTTCCCTGTCCTGTCCTCTATCACAGGCCCCTGAAAGCTAAAATTCTCCTTTTTTCCCCCACTTAGATGAAATTGGATTTATTGCTGTGAACATGCGTCCTAAGTGTCTCTTCACTCACTCTCCTCTTCATTCTCCACAGCACCTTTACTTCATTCCCTTTGTTTTTATTCCAGCAGCGCGATCCCACCGTCTTCATTGTTTAAGAACTAATTTCATAAAAAGTGAAAATCGTATATACGGAAGTGCAATTAACTGCGGTGACGCTTCATAAAGCTCGGTGGCCCGCTTTAATGTCAGTTCCCCACCAGATATTCCTGCTAAAGCACAGAAGGAAGCCCTGAGACTCAATTACTCATTTCACAAACAAGTGAAGAAACAGGTGCCAAAGCTGCGTGGAGAGTCCTTCATTCATCCATTAGCGGTTAATATTCTCTCTAATGCTTCTTACCGTATCCAGCTTTTATCCCGGTCACGCGTGGGTCCACCCACGGAGACGTGGTTTGCGTTGAGGATGACCGAATGTGGTTACGAAACTTGTGATTTGGCAGATCGGAGCACGCGCGTCAACACATTCTATACCTTCACTTTCATTTTATGATCAAGTGCTATCACACTTTCACATATTGTTTTTTTAAAAAAAGCCCCCGAAAAACACATTAAATGGCATTTAATGTTGTGTCTTCTTTAAAACGCAAAACAACACGTCTTTTTTGTTTTTCAGCTACTGATTCTCTTCCAGCCGCCTTTTCCCGCCCACGTTTTCCTGCTAGCCCGCGGCAAGAGGCTGCAAAATGGGAATTCTCAATGAACTTGCGGACGGAGCCGTCGCTCGCAGCTCTGGCGCTCCCTCTGCAGCCGCAGCAGCCAAAAAAACCCCCAAAAAACAGCAGCGAACGGTTGGAATAGTTTATACAACCGTACGTTTAAACCAATATGTCGATCTGTTGAAGCCTGGGACCGTTTTTTTTTTAACTGTTTTTAGTTGTTTTTTAGGGGTTTTTAGTATTTTTCTGCAGCTGCGACTTTTTAACATTTTTTTATTGAGAACTCGCGGCTTTCTAAATCATCAGTCGTACATCAACTGTGCGGAACAGCGTTGCGGTGGGGGGAAAAAAAACTTGGAAGGGAGCGCCAAACAGCTGCGGCAGCATTAATCAGGCTCTATTAGCTGTGAGGCGTGCAGACGCGCCTCCCGTGTGACGGTCAGTCTGCCTCCTCTGTGGCTGTGAGGCGACGACTCGCTGCATTCCTGAAAGAAAACACGTTAAATTGCGCCCTTTTGTGAACCCCGCCTGCGCGCGGCAGCAGGCCCCACGACGCGTGTGCTTGATTGCGCTCCGTTTGGCGACGGCGGCGCGTTTGCTCTGCGACTGCGCGACCGCCGGGCAAAAGCAAGAGGCGACCTCGGTGGTTACCGACGAGGTGGAGCGCCACCGACGTACCGACGCAGGAGGGGGAAGGCGAGGTGGGGAAGGAGGGAGAGAACGAAGGAGGGAGAGAACGAGCGGGGAGAACAAGACGGGAAACACGGAAAGTTCACGAAGAACGAATCCTCCTCGTTTATCCTGAACGTCGAATCACAACGATATTCCGGCGTGAAGCAGCAGGCGAACACGTTCTGTTGAACTTGGGTGATAAAACACACACACACACACACACACACACACACACACACACTGACTGGTTCCCCGGGTTCTGCTGCTGACTTTGACTGAGCACACACATCCTCGTACTTCTATCTTTGTGAGGACGGACCAGACGCGATGCCCTCCCCCAGCTCCCTACCCCGACCCGATCACCCCCCCCCCCCTCATCTGTGTAGATATAACAACTCTGCTTCTGTTCACACCTAGTTTTCATTTTGGGATCCTGGGCTGCAGTCTCACCATGAGGTGGTGTTCTGGTGTTACTCTGAATAGAAGCAGGGTGTGTGTGTGTATGTGTGTGTGAGTGTGTGTGGAGTGGAGTGGGGGGGTGTAGGGGGTGAGCTCATGCAGTCGAAAAACAAAAACCACTGCCCCGCCACTGCCTCTCGGTGTGTTTCGCGCGGCATGAATTATTTGGCGTCGTCTGAGCGAGGCTGCGCTCCTGCTGGAAACCTCCCCGGCGTCAGGTGAGGGCAGATCCTCGGGAATCTGAGGGCAGAAGGGCAGCGCTGGAACCGGAACCAGACCCCCCCCCCGTCTGGGCCTGGCTCGCAACCTGCGTCGTTGACCAGGAAGCCCCAGATGCCCGTGATCATACAGCCAACGCTGACCGACACAAAGCACATAAATCCGTCCATCCATCCATCCATCCATCCATCCATCCATCCATCCATCCATCCATCCATCCATCTTCTACCGCTTGTTCCTCCACCGAGGGTCGCGGGGGGGGCTGGAGCCCATCCCAGAGCAACGGGTGGAGGCAGGGTCCACCCTGGACTGGTGGCAGGGCCAACACAGAGACAAACAACCGTCCTCTCCCACGCTCACACCTACGGGCAGTTTAGAGCCCCCAATCAGCCCAACCCCAATCCTGCATGTCTTTGGGCTGCGGGAGGAAGCCGGAGTACCCGGAGAGAAACCCACGCAGGCTCCGGGAGAACATGGAGACTCCACACACACACAAATATGTGGTGAAAGGTAAACCTAACCCCCGCTCGGCCCCGCTCCCCCCGTCCGAGGCTGCATTCTACCCGCGACCGCTAGATGGCAGCCTGGTCACGCCGAGCCGCTCCTCTGTCCATGGTGCTGAAGAGAGCTCCCATCGACGGTCGGCTAATTGTGTGTGTGTGTGTGTGTGTGTGTGTGCGTGTCTGTGCGTCTGTCCTTGCCTCCTGCCCCCCCCTCCCCGTGCGCCTCACCCAGCAGCTCCCACCCTCCCGACTCCCGGAGGTTTAAAAAAAAAAAAAAAAAACCCAAAACAAGACGCCGGTCTGCTCCGAGGTGGGCGCCGCTCCCGAAGCCTCCCACCGGCTCGAGTTTGAAATAAATAAATAAATAAACAAACAAATAAATAAATATAAAAGTCTTTATAAATATATATAAAATAATAAACCAGCAAAATGCACGGAGAGCAACCAGCTTGATGGATGACTCACTGTAATGCTGTGAAATGCCTCAACCCACACACACACACACACGCGCACACACACCCACACACACACACACACACACACCACACACACACACACACACACACACACACACACACACACACACACACACACACACACACACACACACACACACACACACACCACAGTCACTCACTGAAACAGGCAGCCACACACACACACACACACACACACACACACACACACACACACACGCACACACGCCAAGGGCCAAGTGGATCAGAACCAGCCTGGATTAACATGGTTGGAGATTAACCCCAAAACTATTCCGCGTCAGTCCGAGCGGCGCCGGCCCGTTCGCCGAACCCCCCCGAGCACGTGGCGACGAGGCCCGGGGGGCGGCGGGTCGACCCGGGGTCGCTCGCGGGCGGCGCGACTGCGCTCTGATCGCTCCGGTTAGCCGACGTGGACCGGGTCGACCGGCGAGCTCGGGTTGGGCGGGCCTGGGCGGGGGAAGGCGGGTCCCGTTGGGGGTCGGCGGCGTGCGGGAGCGGCTTGCGCGCCGCCGCCGTCGCTTGTAATCTCGTTACGGCGGTCCTCCGCGGACGCCCCGGATCGATATCTGACCCCCCCCCTCGGCTTCGGCGTGACGGCGATGATGCGATTTGAGGAGGCGACACGATGTTCGACACGACCTCCTCGCCCGTCCGTGCGTCCGCGCGTCCGTCCTCACGGCACCTCTTCACTCCTGAGTTTCGCCGACACTCGTTCTCGTGTTCCTCTCCACCTTTTCTCTCTTCCCTCCCTCCTTTTTTCCCGTTTTTTGTACACTCCTTCAGGAAGTCTCGCTTCTTCTCCCTCACTTCTGTGGTCTTCCCTCACCCTTCCCCACTCTCACCCCACTTATCCTCCACTTTTACTCCCTTTCTTCTACTCTTTTAGCACCTGCTCTCTCTCTCTCCTCCTCTCTAGACTCATCTCTCTCTCCCTCTCACTCTCCTCCTCTCACTCACCCTCCCGTCATCCCCCTCTCTCCCTCCCTCTTTCCATCTCTCTCTCCTCCCTCTCTCTCTCTGCCTCCCTCCTTCTCTCTCTCTCCCTCCTCCTCTCTCTCTCTCTCCCTCCCTCTCCATCCCTCCCCTCTCTCTTCCTCTCTCCCATTCTCTCCCTCCATCCCTCCCTCTCTCCCTCTCTTTCTCCTCTCTCCCTCCCCTCCCTCCCTTCCTCTCTCTCTCCCATTCCCTCCCTCCATCCCTCTCTTCCTCTCTCTTTCTCTCTCCCCTCTCTCCCTCCCTCTCTCTTCCTCTCTCCCATTCCCTCCCTCCCTCCCTCCCTCCCTCCCTCTCTCCCTCTCTCTCTCTCCCTCTCTCTCTCTCCCTCCCTCTCTCTCTCTTCCTCTCTCCCATTCCCTCCCTCCATCCCTCCCTCTCTCCGTCTCTTTCTCTCTCTCCCTCCCTCTCTCTCTTCCTCTCTCTCTCCCATTCCCTCCCTCCATCCCTCTCTCCCTCTCTTTCTCTCTCCCCCACTCCCTCCCTCTCTCTCTTCCTCTCTCCCATTCCCTCCCTCCATCCCTCCCTCTCTCCCTCTTTCTCTCTCCCTCCCTCCCTCTCTCCCTCACTCCCTCCCTCTCTCACTCCCTCCCTCTCTCTCTTCCTCTCTCTCTCTCCCTCACTCCCTCCCTCCATCCCTCTCTCTCTCTCTCAGTCGTCACCGGCTCTCAGTGCTGTGCGGACCAACCAGCCCTCTCTCTCCCTCTCTCTCTCTCTCCCCCACTGACTCCGGGTGTCTCTCTCCCCCTCCTCTCTGCTATGACAGCTCCAGCCAGCAGCGTGTTGCCCGACTTCAGAGCGTCACCTCGGCCGTCCTGTCCGAACGCCAGCATGGACGCGTCCGTGTGGGATATCCGCGGCTGATCCGCGGGTGCCGTCACATTTTCCTCCCACGAAAACGAAATCTCCACAGGAGGAGGGGGGGCGGCCGTCCTCTCTCACCCCCCTCCGCTTCCTCCAGCCCGACGGAGCGGCAAGGTGGGGAGAAGGCTTGAGCACCGAGCCCGTGTGGATTTATCCGCCAGCACCATGACGGCCGCGGGAGCTCCACAGACGCGCCTGCCGAGGAGGAGGCGGCATCCGCGGCTCCGGCGCGACCTGCTGCCTCCCGTCCTGCTGGGGATGCTCCTGGGCGCCCTCTCCGCGTCCGTGGGTGAGCTCTTTTTCGGGTTTTTTGGTTTTTTTTTTCCTCTTTTCTTCCCTTCCTCCGCTGCTTGTGTGCGTGCGTGCGTGCGTGCGCGCCCGGCCGAGCGCACGGGCTGCCGTGTGCGTAAATGCGCGTACATGACGGAGGTTTCCAAAAGAGTTGTTGTCGATGCCGGCGCCGTCTGTGCGTGTGCGTGTGCGCGTTGAAGAGATGCGTGTGCGCTTTTTTTTTTTTTTTTGCGCGGTTTCGGATCGCGCACCAGACCCTTCTGGGCGGGTGGATGACGGGAGGGGTGGATGGAGGACGGACGGAGCGCGCGCCAGAGAAAGTTCGCAGAGCGGATTACACACGGAGAGCAGACGAAACCCAATTAAAAACAAACAAAACGGATTACTTTAACCGGATTGAACGCCCCGACGGCCCCCGGGGACCTGATAAAGGTGTAGTTCAGAGCTGAGCAGGAACCTTCCTGCCCCCTATGCCAGGCGGGAGAGTCGCCCTTAGAGCCTCCAGGGGAGCTGGGGGGGGGGGTCCATCTGGAGGGCATGGAGAGTGGAAATCCCATGCTCATAGTGGGTCTACAACACACACACACACACACACACACACACGCACAGTGGGCTCTGGTTGACTTAGTGATCATGGAGGGTGTCAGCGGGGGGGCTGTCCTACCTGTGTTGGGGGGGTTTTGTGGGTGGAGAAGCCCCCTGAAAGGAGGAGAAGGTGTTAATATTCCTCTCATTCGGTGGGAGCGTTACTGTTACTCTGCTTATCAATAGCTGCTCTGTGTGAGCTTCTCCTTCCTCGCTCTCACAGTTCTGGTGTCTCTGCAGTTCCCTCTCAATCTCCCTCTGACACACACACACACACACACACACACACGCGCGCTCACACACGTCTGTCAGGATCTCTTCCCTCTGCGAGAGGGAACAGAAACGGTCCTGCGTGGCGTTCAAAGTGCTGATAATTGCGTGTGCGGCGCAGGTCGGTCCTGTGGCACGCGTCGGCGCGCCCGCGTGGTGTCTTATCTTTATTTATATTTCCCCGACACACGTGCCCGCCGTCGGCCAGGAAATGGAGGAATCTGAGTGACTGCGAGGACGGCTTTGCTGATGGAACACAACGATGGCGCGTCTGATCGCAGGAGCCGCCTCTTATCGCGTGCGATTTATCTCCCATTGCAGCCTGCGTGTTTGCTCGCCCGCCTCTTATCTTGTCTCTTATTTCTGCATCTGCTGTGTTTCCACAAACCCCCGATATTAAACAAACTTCCTGCCATTCACTTTCGCCCCTCCATCTTACGCCGGTTTGGTCCGTTTTTCACGTACAACGTGACGAACCGGCCATTTCTGGTGTTCCTGCGTGGAGCTATCAGGTCAGATTAGAAGGAGCAGGAAGGTCAAACCCACAGCTGGAGGGACAGACGGAAGGTGGCAATAATTTATTTCCTAAAACCTCAAACCCCCAGATGGCTGCCAGCCTTTTAAATGTGACGATGCACTCTAAATTCGGAGGGAGCTAATAATTGATTGTCTGGAAATGTCACTTAATGCTGTAAAAAGTCAAGCGCCTTCAAACACAAACAGAAATGGAACTTTGGGGGATTTAAGAATAAATCGCTGAGCAAAAGTACGGGAGAACCTTAAAACCTCGGATTCTCCAACATGGGATGGCTCATTGGCTCTTGTTAAACAATTATTACAGTAATTACCCACTATTATATTAACGCATAATCATTTAATAGTAGGAGTAAAAATAGTAAATCTCCTACCAGTCACCCGATGTAATCCACTATTTAAAACAATTAAGCAGGAGGCACGTCTCCCCTGCAGCGGGGCGAGCCCAGCCCCCGAGTCCACGTCCAGGCGTCCAGCTCCGGGCCTTCTGGTGCACATGGAGCAGCTGGGTGAGCCCCCCTCCACAGGAGCCTGCTCGGAAAGCGCTTTGGTCGGGTGGAGTTCACGACGGCGTCGCAGCTGAACCTGATTTGAGGCTCCGGCCCGGGCCCCCGAAGCGTGCCTTTAATTAGACGCACGCACAGGACGCGCACGTGACCACTTTAAACGACGACAACAGCTTCCTCTGCTGTGACACTCACAAAAAACCAGGAAATAGAGTTGTGTGCTTTTGAAAACACGCAAGAGAAGGAGTTGTTCTCCGCTTTAAAAATTAAAGGGTTTGTTTTGTCCCTCTGAAATGAGTAGCTTTAAGACGTAAGACGAGCCCGCCCCCAAATGAGCGGCGTTCGCCAACCTCGGCTCCGTTTGGCTCCGCCGCTCCGAATAAACCCGACAAACGCGCGGAAACGAGACCAGAAGGAGCAACGGGACCCGAGAGGGCGGGAAACTATCCTCCAGCGTCGTATGGGCGATCCTCGGGCCCCCGGACCAGGATCGATAATTGATGGGGCTACATCGGGATTGATATGGTCGCTCTGGTTCCCTTAAGTGCTGCTGCCGCCCCGCGTGGCGGCTCCCGTTGGCTCCAGGTCTCACACATGCACACACACCTCCACGTGGGGGTCCTCGCTGACTCTCTGCCCTTTTCTGTGCGTTTCCAGGTCTCACAAACGCACATCACACCTCCACGTGGGGGACACGCGGGATCACTCGCAGTTAAATTACTTCATCGTGACACGCGCGCACACACATGCGCACACACACACACGCGCACATGCACACACACACGCACACACGCACACGCGCACACACACACGCACACACACACACGCGCACATGCACACACACACACACACACACGCACACACACACACACGCACGCACCACGCAGGTGTCTGTAATTCTTCAGGTGCTCATGGGCCTCGCTAGTCATCCGCTACGACAAACACAGACGATCCCTCAGTTCTGTAAACAAGACGGCGGCAGATGAGCATTTAACCTGCGCCGTGCTTCGTGAGCGCTGCCCCCCCCCCCCCCCGTGCCCCCCCCAGCTCCGACCCTCCTGCCGACGACAGGGGTTGTCTAATGCAGATGGCGGGCTGGTGCGGTCGCGCACGAGTCCACGCCGGCTCAACGGGCCCCAACAAGACCAGATGGCCGATTGTGAGCGAACGTCTTCAGAGAGGCCGAAGAGGAGGCGAACCCGCCCCGGCGTCCCAGGAAGGGCGGTTTCACATCAGGAAGGACTGCGTTCGAGTTCCGGGGAACGGACACGCGCGTTTCTGCTCGCCGACGAGGGACGGACCCGCCTCTATGGCCTCCGGAGGAGAACTTTGTGCTGCGCGCTGGAGCCTGATGCAGGAGGCCGAGAGAGGGAGCGGGGTACTTGTGAAAAGAGAGAGAGAGGGAGGGAGGGAGAGAGGGCGAGGGAGGCGTGAATCAGAGCGAGGGTGTTAAAGAGACACCAAGGCCGACAGAAAAGGGAAAGCGGCGCTCTGCTCCGGGAGACAAAGCGGAAGAGAAAATGAAAATGTATTCCCAAGCAGCTGCGATTAATCAAGAGTGACTTCCCCGTCCCGAGCTGCTTGGATAGTAATGTCTGGCGTTAAGTAATGCCATCATAACCCTGTCCACCTTGGATTTATTCCGCAGATACGGAGGGAAATTCAGCGAGCTGACCCGGTGGCGTGGGCCAGCGGCGCTCTGGGATCAGTCACTCAGCGCGGCGGGCTGTTTGAGTCGTTCCTCATCAAGCAGGAGCGGCGCGTTAGAAAGGCAGGGCGGGGGGGCGGGACTTTTAATCAGCGCGCTTGGGCTCGCCGGGTTTTTGGGCGCCGGCGCCTCGGTGTGGCGGGAGAGTTGCAACACAGGATCGCTCATCCGGTGGGGGCTAAAAATAGGTGCGGAGCGATTCACGTGGTAATGGAGGACCACAGGCCCTAATTTACCCGCCGAAGACCGCAGCTGCTTCTCGACGTTGACATGTGCGTCGCACCCGGCCCAAACGCGTCCTCTTAAACGACCAAATCAGCGGCTTTCATCAAGGACGGCTCTTTATTACGGTTTTAATTGAATCCTCGCGCGGCGCTGCCCTCGCTCGCGTCAGCGGATCGCTCCCGCTGAAACGAATCAACGACTTCTTAATATGGCGCATCCCAGGGCTGAGGCGCCGGAGAGACGCAGATAAAGGTAATATGATGATTGATGAACCGGGGGGGGTCACTTTTTGATGAGGCCGGACTGTTGGCGGACGGCGGGGGTCGCAGGCTTTTTTTTTTTTTTTCCCCGAAGTCGACGGGAGAATGATTTCGCCGGATGTTGATAAAACCCAGCGCGATGGAGTTCTGCTGGACTTCAGTCTGGAGTCTTTGTGGCTCATGTGTGTGTGTGTGTGTGTGTGTTAAGGCGGCGCTCCCGTCCCTCCTCCTTCCTCCCCCACCCTTAGCGCGACGCCCCCCCCCCACGAGCCGTTGGGCCGATGGCTGGCTAGCGGGCTAGCATTAGGAGAGCTAATGTGTCTGTTAGAGCCACATTAGCGTTATTTTAGTTTTCGCTCCTGCTTCGTTCCATGGTTTAAGGGCACATCTGCTGTGTGTCCCGCGCACCTACGCTGTGCGAGTGCGCGCCCGCCGTGTCGCACCAGTGTGTGCACGCACGCTCTACATATGGAGCCAATGAATTACATTTCCATTTCAAAGCGACGAGTCAGCAGCAGCAGAAGCAACTTTCATCCATTAATGCGATTTTAAAGGAGAGAGGGAGGGGGAGGGAGGGGGAGGGAGTGGGGGAGGGAGTGGGGGGGGGGGCACGGGACCAAGAGACAGACAGTCACAATAATTATTTTCTTGCTCAGCAAAGGGGTCAATTTGTTTATTAGCGTCTTCGTGTCCTCCCGCTGCCAGCGCCTCCCCGCGCTCCTGCGCCCCCTGCCCGCACGCGTGCCGAGCACCCCTCCAGTCGCGACGCGGCCGTCGCTCACCCGGGGGTTCCCCGACACCGCGAGGGCATTTGAGGAGGGTGCGGGATGCGGGAATACGGGCATCTGAGGGAATAAAGAGTCCCAGCGCGTGACGGCCTGCCCGGTCCTCCTCCAGGAGAACGCCCAGGGTCAGAGCTCTGCCGTATTCGTGAGGCGCGCGCGAGTGCTTCATTCATTTATTTTTTTGATTAAACTGAGGAACGTGTGTGCTTAGGTGGCAGTGTGTGGTGCGTCACCTGTGTGAGGGGTGCGTCTCGGCTCCCCTTCGCCAGTTTCGGCGTGTTCGTGAGGAGCAAAGATCACATCGGTGGATGAGGCTCACGGGTGATCGCAGACACCCCCTAAAAGCACGAGGGAACACGGAAACATTCTTGATGGGGAAAGTTGAGGTCCCTCTCAAGGAGCTGTATTTTGGCGGGTACAGGTGACTCACGGGTACAGGTGACTCACGGGTACAGGTGACTCATAAGAGCAGTTTAATGGAAGGCTCCACGTTAACGCTGACCACAAAAACAACCTTTTCAGCCCTTACTTTATAACCTTTGTTCAGGTTTTACTAGTTTTGGTTTTCATTTGGTTTATTCACGACTGGGCTTCAGTTAGTTGCCGTGGAGACCAACCGGCTGTAGGGTTTAGGTGGGGTTAGACAGGAGAATTACAGGTCTGGCTTCCCGTGACGGGGCTGCCTCCCTGGGCCCTCTGCCCGCTCTTAAACTACATTGCGAGTTAATCACTAATCTGGGGAACGGTTCCCTATCAGAGGAGTATATTTCTTCTCCTCGGGACATCACATTACACCTTCCTCTGCCGTCTGAAGCACTTCCTTGTTACCACATTGATTAAAACTGTGCGCGCCCTCCCCTCCAATCACTTTCCTGCCGATGCCGTGCAAAGTTTTTCAGCCCAGACGTAGCGAAGGATCTGACCTCACCTGCGTCTGTGGCGGGGCCTCTCGCCCCTTCAACTGTCTCCTTGGAAGCTGTGGGCGGTTGCATTTCTATTGAAACTGCAGCCTGGCGTGTCGGTAGGGATCAGTCGTGCTCACGAGCTGGTTCATTGGTTCAGCCCCGATTTCATCTCGGGAGCAGTTAGGGTCTTTTGATTGGGTTTGAGGCGCGTCTCAGGCGTCGGTGGCTCTGATGAACCTCCTGCTTAGGACCTGGGTGGTTGAGCCCAGTTCATCACGGCTTACACAGTCAGTCCAGGACCGGAGACGTCAGAAAGTGAACCAAGATCCGCCTGCAAAAGGGCTAATGGATCCAGGAGGCCTGCTTCTCTGCCTGTGCGAGGCAGATGCTGGCCTTCCCCTGCGTGGCTCAGACTCCTAATGCGCCACCCTCCTGTGCTTCTAATTTGAATTCATTTCCTTGGTGTCAGCTCGCTCTCCAAAATGCCAAATCCTGAATTACGGCTGCCGAGCGTCATCAAATGTGCGCTGATTCCGTCCCCGCTCTTGATTGCTGCTTGTTGAGGGGCATTACTGATTGCTGCAAATTACCAAACATCAGTGCCGTTTCGATTATTTTTTTTTTTTCGCGGTCAAACTCGGATATCACCGCCGCGTGACTACCAGGAGAGTCTGAGCAGGGAAGCACACCTGTATCTGACAATACCTGCATTAGCCACAGGACACCATTGCTCTTTCCCCTGCTTCATTTTTAATGACTGGAAATACGGCGGGACCTCCACGTACGAATGTCTCTACATGCGGAATTTACCGGTTACGACGCGTCTCAACGGGGAAATGTTTCCTCTTGTTACGAAAGAAATTTCAGGATACGAAAGGCAAAAACACGCTAGCACTGCTGCTCGCAGCTCGCAGAGTTTAGTGAACGTAAACATGCTCATAGCTGCTCTGCCATTGGCTGTTGCCTAGCAATGTACTGCCATCCCATTGGCTAGGAGGGACGTCGATATGTACAGGTGCGTGTGTCCCAGCGTCGTCTTCGTTTAACTTTTATTTGCTATGGACCCCAGGAACGTGATGGAGAGAAGTGAAAGAGAAGAAGAAGAGAAGAAGAAGAGAGCTTTTTTGTCCGTACGAACGAAGCAAGAAATAATAGAAAAGCATGAAAAAGGGATGCGTTTGGTTGATCTCTCCAAAGAATACGGCCGTAATACATCGACGATAACACGGTATTAAAACAACGTTGGTTGCTAGTTATGACGCTATCGTAAGATTAGCCTGTAATAAAGTTCACATTGTTCCTGGAGAAGCCTTGCACTGAATTCATACATTTATTATGCGCTAATCTAACTGTAACACGTATTTGTTACATGTTTTGATGCATTTTTAGGATTTATAAAAAAATATCTCCGAATTTTTGGGGGTTTTACGTGGAAAACGCGTCTCTACTTACGTGATTTTCAGGTTGCGAAACAACTTCAGGAGCCAAATAATTTCATAAGTAGAAGTCCCGCTGTATTTGATTGATAATAAAGACCTACAAAGTTCTGAGGAGCACCAGACAAGTGAGGACGGGGGCGGCGGTAGACTTAATAGCTGCTATCTTGCGGGGAACCGGGCCTGAGAATGGAGCTGAAGGTCCCCGGAGCCGCGGCTGCACGGCCCCCGCGGAGAAAATGGCAGGAGAAGCAAAGAAAGGTGGCTGACTGTCGCCTCGATTTACTGATGAGTGATAGAGCGGCTGTTAAGGTGACAGGCTGATTTTCTGGCTGATTGGATGCATTACAGTGTGGCTAAGTGACTGACTGGCCGCGGCTGACCGCTCCGATGCTTTTTTTCTCCCCCTCCTCCGGCAGTAACTCCGCGGTGGCGCCGGAGGTGCGGAGCCTCTCAGCTGTGTTTAAACTCTACGGGAGAGCTGGGAACGAGTTAAAAGGCTCCAAAGGCCGAGGAAACGCAAGCGCGTAATGGCTGTTGAATTGTTTCCCGTCGAATTTAGGTTTTTATCTGTTCCCATTATGGCCCGTGTTGAGCTTTATTACCAATTTTTCCTTGTGGCATCCTTGGAGGTTGTTTGGGGGGGTTGGGGGGGGGGGTGGAAAGATCTTACCCTGTGAGCTTCCGTTGAATTGAATCAAAACAAGTGAAATCAAATTGGACCGTAGTCAGCCCAAATAGATTAGACGGCGCAATGGAAACAATTCATCAGTTCGAGTTCGGGAAAAGAGAGACTGGAGCATCCCGAGGAGGAGCCGCCGCGCTTTTCCATCACATGTAAACTCAGCCACGGTGTCTCGACAGCGAGGGAGCGAGGGGAGGGGAGATGGAGCGATGGAGAAGACGGCAGCGGGTGTCGGAGCAGGGGGGAGCAGGGGGGAGCAGGGGGGTGGAGGGGGGAGCAGGGGGGAGCAGGGGGGTGGAGGGGGAGCCTTAAGCATTCCGATAAGGAAATAAAGGTACGTTTGCAGCCGCACGCTCGCGCTCCAGCGCACGTCCTCCCTCCTCCTCTCAGACAGCGGGATGAAAATTGATGCTGCAAAGTCCTTTACAGGCCATTAACTCTTAACAAGAGCAATCTCTTATATTCCGCTGACGAATGACGGCAAAATAACACAGCTTTTCTGTGTGTCTGTCCGTCCGTCCGCTGGAATAATCACCCGGTGTTCAAACGCCGACAATACTTTTTTTTTTTTTTTTTTTTATATCGCTGTTTTTGAACGGGTGTCAAGAGAAAAGTGGGCCTGGCGCGCCGGGACGGTTTCCCGGCCTGTCAGCCGCGGGTTCCCGCTGGCGTGGCCCGACTTTAGTGGCGTTAATGGAGCCTGGAGGTCGTCCCGGGCTGACGCTCGGCGAACTCCGAGCTCCTCCGGCTTGAGCCAGCCCCGGGTTCGACGCTCGCTCTCGTCCCCCCCCGCCAGATGCTCTTAGCGGGTCTCTTGGCTCTCTCTCTTCTCTTTTATTCTCCGCGCCATCCTCCCATGCCTTCGTCGCTCCATCCCCTCTCCCCATCCACTCATCACTTTGGCGTCGCCTCCTCTTTCTTCCGCCTCTCTCCCTTCTCCCTGTCCGCTCTGCCTGGTTGTCCTTCCTGTCTCGGAGCCCCGCGTCGACTCTCCTCTGCCTCCCACCTTGTTCTCACCCGATGTCTCTCGCCCCCTCTCTCTCGCTGCCCTTTTGCGCTCTTTGATTAGGTTGTTGGCATTTTCATTGAGATGTCTGTATGACCAGCGAAATAACTCTCTATTCACAGTCTCATCTGTCCTCTATCTTCTCCTCCTCTTCATTTCCCTCTTCTACTCAGTACTCTCACGTCACCAACTTCATTCTGTCGCTCCATTTTATCCCCTGCCTTTCCTGCTCTCTGACTGTTTTCATCTGTTTTATCTCTTAGTGGGGTGTGACATGCTGGAACCTCTACACCAATTGGCATTTTTCAAACATATGAATTATTCATAGAGCATCAGATGCTAGCGTGAGGTTCAGCGCTATTACGCAGAACATCACGCTGATGTTTTATACAAGAGTTTGTAACGCAAACAATATTTATAGACTTTCACCACCAGATGCAGAGTAGGCTGCGTCGCCCCGTCTCCTAGGCTCATTCCCACCTAATCGTTTTCCCCCAATCCCAAACTTTCCCTGAATGTGGAACCTAGTAGGCGTTTTTAAGGGCTGTGTGGATCCCAGGAGTCGCCCGTTTGTCGACATTTTGTGGAACTTTCAGGTGTGGCGGTAACTGTAATAGTAATAACCATTAATGCTGTTCTCAAGTTCAGCATTAAAGACAGCTTGACGCAGAGATCCGGGACCGAAACGGTGGCCTTATTTTTATCACTGTCATACAGATGTATGAGAAGACTCAACGCTAGGTGTTAAAAAAAGAAAAAAAAAATCTAATATTTACTTGCGCTGCCAGCACCATTCTCTTCAACATTAATTCTCCTGCAGCTCCACCGCGTTGTTTTATTTCCATAAACCTCCTCTCACTCTCTCTGTATGTACAGCTGCTGCTGTAGGTCATTATTCTAAATGTGAGACGGCCACGTCAGCTGCTGATAGTATTATAAACTGCTTTGTAGTCATTACACACACACACACACACACACACACACACACACACACACACACACACACACACACACACACACACAGTGTTTGGAGAGCGTGGTGATGGCAGACCTTGGATGGCTGACGCTGCAGTTTTGTCCTGTTTCTGGGAGTGAAGAGAGAGAAGATGATGCCTGAAAATAGACAGAACATGTTTAAATATGATACTGGGTGTGTGGTGGGTGTAAAGGGAATGTGAGAATGAGTCAGCTTACAGAGCAGAGAAATTAAACAAGAGCAACAGAGGAATATAGCAGACCTGGAGAAATGAGGGGAGGAAGAGCGGAGGAGGAGGAGGGGGAGGAGGGGGAGGAGGAGGAGGAGGAGGAGGAGGAGGAGGAGGAGGCGAATGGGAAAGAAAAGCAAAGGGAGAAGCTGCATGTCTACATGCCTCTAATCTGTTGATGGTTGAGGGGAAGCAAACAATAAGCTATTATCTCTGTGAGACTTAGCTTTAGCCGGAGCGGTGTGGTACAGCATACTGGCAGAGACGGAGCAGCTTAGAGGAGAGTCACGGAGCTGCGCTGCTCCAGTACCTCCAGAGATTAACAGGAGATAAGAGCAACACCCACTGTTCCATCAGAACCATCACCACTACCACCGTCATCATCATCATCATCATCACCATCATCACCATCATCATCATCATCATCATCATCACCATCATCATCATCACCATCATCACCATCACCATCATCACCACCATAAACATCACCATCATCACCATCACCATCATCACCTCCATCACCATCATCACCATCATCACCTCCATCACCACCATCACCATCATCACCATCATCACCACCATCATCACCATCATCACCATCACCATCATCACCTCCATCACCACCATCACCATCATCACCATCATCACCACCATCATCACCATCACCACCTTCATCATCATCATCACCTTCATCACCACCATCATCACCATCATCAGCATCACCATCATCATCACCATAAACATCACCATCATCATCATCACCATCACCACCATCACCACCATCACCTTCATCACCACCATCATCACCATCACCACCATCATCACCACCATCATCACCATCATCATCATCATCATCACCACCATCATCACCATCATCATCATCATCATCACCACCATAAACATCACCATCATCATCATCATCATCATCATCACCACCATCATCACCATCATCATCATCATCATCATCATCACCACCATAAACATCACCATCATCATCATCACCATCATCACCATCATCATCATCACCATCATCATCATCATCATCATCACCATCATCATCATCATACCATATGTAACCGCTCATTTCAGTGTGCAGAGCCTCCTTTCAGCTCTTGTAGTTCGACTGGTAGTTCTTAACTGTTCCTGACTGTTCTTCCTGACTGTTCTTCCTGACTGTTCTTCCTGACTGTTCCTGACTGTTCCCAGCTGGTGCCCTGTTCCTCTCAGGAGTTCCTGACTCACTTGTGTCATACTGGTGAAGCGGCCCAGTTCCTGACTCCATCATAAACCAGTCATTACAACCGGCGTTTCATTGCGCGGCTGTTTGTGTTGATATTGTGTCTCCCCCCTGTGGGACCGTCTCCTCTGATGGAGGGAAGAAAGAGAAGAGAAGGTCTCATGAAGACGCTTTGACTGTCCCTGTGATGGTGGAAGCAGGAGGAAGCCAGATTTGACAGCAGTGCTGTTAAAACGCTGACGTCACTGCACTGACTGAGACAGCCCACAGAGAGAGGTGTCACACAGCAAAGCTCCTCCACCCTTCCGCTCCTCTTCCTCTCCTCTTCCTCTTCCTCTCCTCTTCCTCTCCTCTTCCTCTTCATCTCCTCTTCCTCTCCTCTTCCTCTTCATCTTCCTTTTCATTTCCTCTCCTCCCCTCTTGCTCTCTGTTCCTCTTCCTCTCTTCTTCCTCTTCGTGTCATTTCCTTTCCTCTCCTCTTCCTCCCCTCTTCCTCCCCTCTTCCTCTCCTCTTCATCTTCCTTTTCATCTCCTCTGCTCTCCTCTTCCTCTCCTCTTCCTTTCCTCTTCCTCTCCTGTTCCTCTTCATGTCATTTCCTTTCCCTTTCTCCCCTCTTCCTCTCTTCTTCATCTCCTCTCCTCTTCATCTTCTTTTCATCTCCTCTCCTCCCCTCTTGCTCTCTGCTCCTCTTCCCTCTCTTCCTCTCCTCTTCCTCGCATTTCCTCTTCATCTTTGTGTCATTTCCTTTATCCCCTCTTCTTCTCTTCCTCATCTCCTCTCCTCGCCATCTTCCTTTTCATCACCTTTCCTCTCCTCTCCTTTTCATCTCCTCTCCTCCCCTCTTGCTCTCTGCTCCTCTTCCTCTCCTCTTCCTCTCCTCTTTCTCGCATCTCCTCTTCCTCTTCGTTTCATTTCCTTTCCTCCCCTCTTCCTCTCTTCTTCATCTCCTCTCCTTGCCATCTTCCTTTTCATCACCTTTCCTCTCCTCTTCATCTTCCTTTTCATCTCCTCTCCTCCCCTCTTGCTCTCCTCCTCTTCCTCTCCTCTTCCTCCCCTCTTCCTCTCCAGCAGCCTGCTGGTGTGGAGCTGTTTAGCTTTCCAATGATGGCTAAATTTATCTGAATGACTTCCTCCCCTCTCTTCTGATATAATGTCCTCCCCTGCTTCTCGTCTTTCTCTCTGCTTCTGTCTCCTCTTCCTCTTCCGTTGTCCTTTTTAACGGCCTTCCTCTCGCTGCACTACCCCAGTGTGATTTCTAGTCCTCAATCTTCCTCCAACTACTTCCTGGCACTTCTGCCAGTTTACCTTATTGAATTCATCTTCGGTCTTCATCTCCAGCCACCCCTCTTCGTCCCGACTTCTTTTTTTTATTTTATTCCTCTAATGGTTTTGTTTTGTCTTCTCTCCCCTTGAACGGAGGGGTCAGGCTGTGGTCTCCATCTGAACTGCCTGAAGGAGGCTTCGCTGGAAGTCCTGGTCTAATATCGGATGGGGGAAGCTTTTGTCCGTCTCATCCGTCCAATCATTTCTATTAACTGTCTGCAGAAAAGAGCCCCTGAATGGGGCCTAATTAAGATGGATGTTTTACCTGTGAATTATGGTCAGAATATTGGAAAAGGATAATTGCTTGCACAGCCGAAGTCAATCCTGACCGAGCTCCCCCGACCAGCCCACCGCTGTGTGGTACACTCTTCATCCACTAACAAGCCACCACAGTCCGGTTTAATTACCTCATTTATATGTATAAAGTACATCACTCATTATAACCATCTATATTATGTTACTATATAATTGTGTCTGAATGTAATGCAATATAGTGTTGGGATGGAGCTGTAATTTATATACCTTCATCTGTGGGATCCAATTACTGTATATATAAGTTTGTGATTTATATATTGATTCAATATTGCGTATTGCAGCGGCCCAGGTTTAATATTGTGATCCATCACCTTTTTATTCCATTTGAATATGCTCTATTAAGGATCCCTTCATGTCGTGGGAATAAAGAGGACGGGCAGCATTGGTAACTTAATGTAATGTGAGAGTGATATGCAGAGTTTGAACGACACAGAGAAGAGCGTTTCTTAAAAGCAACTATGGAATTAAGTTTTTTTTCCTCCATGTTGGACAGGACAGGCGATAAATAAAGCAGTTTAGACCTGTGTGATCGGCCCCGTTTCCTCCGCCGTAATTTCAGCCTCGGCCAATGGCTAAAGACATTTTTGTGTCTGATTGAATCATCCGCGTCATCATGTTGTCCGTTTTAGCATCAGGGCTGTAAATATTACTGGAGCGCATCGTTTGGGAGCGTGTGTGAGGGAGCAGCTGGCCGAAAGTGTGTTACCGCTGCGGTCCGCCACGCTGGCCGGCCTCCGATCACACGTGCTCGCATCCAACCCGACGTAATCGGAGTAGCAGCCGTTGTGGAACCCACCGCAGCATTTTTGTGCTTAGGCAAACTTTCCCATGGGCGGTTTCTTAAAGAGCAGCCTGAAACTGGCAAATATCCTTTAAAATATAGAATTCTCAACTCGGAGGAAAAACAATTTGCGTTCCTTCGCACAATTGAGGCAGCTTAAAGGCTTAACTCTTTCAAACCTTTCTGGAGTTTTCATCTTTGAAGAGGGTGTGAAAGTGATCTTTTCCAAGAAGTGAATGAACGCGGTGGCGATACGGCGGCACGTGTTGGTTGGTGCTCGGCGGAGCTTCCTTCACAAAGGAACGAATCCAAACGCCTCGTCTCAGCAGGCTAATTTCTATTTTCGCCCTCTGCTGTGTCAACATGTAAATCAGGCTATTATTTATGGTTGAATGTGAAAATCAGTGGTTAAAATTTGTATGACTGTCGCACAATTCTGTCGGCTTCCTGAAACGCTGTAAAACGTCGCCTTGCTCCGGCTACAAATAACAATTTGTGATGACTTTGATGAGTCATTCAGCTCGCTAATTAAACACTCACTATTAATTTGTCATAAATTTCTTGGGAGAAGTTTGTTTTATTGTATGATTCATTTTCTACTTTTTTCCCCCCGTTTGTTATTTCCTTGTGATGTTCTTGCAGAAAAAGGCGTCTGTAATACGCATAAAGAGTCTCGTCGTGGTCTTTTGTGGAGTCGTGCTTTTGTCCCAGATACCGTCTGGCCTTGCGGCTATTTAAAGTCGACAGTTGCCAGTCAGACGGCGGCGAAGCTGAAGCCCGCAGCACGCTGTGGCTCGTGCACGCCGTCGACACTAACGGGAAACTAAAGCGATCCCCCCTCTGTGGAACCTTCCTGTTGCACCTTCTGGATGCTTACTCTGTTGATGGAATCGTGCTTCAGAGGCTACGTCCCAAAAGCCCGTCTCTGAAATCACGCTCAACGCCGCCTTTAATTTATCTTTCCCCATGTAATCCGAACTAGAAAGCGTGTTTGAAAGTCTGTGACAGACGCCTCTAACACCTCCCTTCATTGAGCTGTAACTCGACGGGGCGCGGGTCAAGGTCGTGAGCGCAGCGGAAGATCTGACAGGTCTTTAAATGTAGCACACACGTGTGTTGGCAACAAGTTGTTAATATTTAATGGGGATATTTTATGATGCATCGGAGACGAGATGGGGCAGCAGCCATGGAATTCGCAGCCTTCCTCCCGCAAGGCTCAAATGGCTAAAGCGGTGACTCCCGCGTCCACTTTTTCTTTCGTTCTATTTCAAGAAAAGATTACATCGGGTGACCTTGGTCCGTTGTTCTGCTTCTCAGGTTGCATCCGTCGGTGTTCGTATCCAATATGTTCTGTTTCCCTCTCTCTTTTCCTTTTTATCCTTTTGAGCTGCATAGATATATCTGAGATTGACCTCCACTAACATGGATACGTTTTGTCCTTGCCATTCAGCATTATTCTAAACAACACACACACACACACACACACACACAATTTATATACAGTATACAGAAGAGAAATCACGTGTAGTTCAAGGTGATGTCACAAAAAGAAGCTCAGAAGTGAGAAATTGATGAGGCGAGTGGTTAGCCTGAACCGTGTTTGTTCTTCCTGCGCTCATTATCAAACTTTCATTTCTTGCCCGTTGAAATTGTGGCATCGCTCAAAAGTGGAAATTTTCGGCATCGCTCAGAGACCAAGCGGTGATCCTGTAAGGCAGCACATTCGCAGAAAGCCCGTGTGACTCATGTAGCACATTTTGATTTTATGAGGTTAAGACCTTTGCTGAGAGGAAATTTTACAGAGAGCTTGAAGTAGTTGTTATTTATGATGGATATCGGTTATCATTTCGCCGCCTTCACACCACTGTCGGAGCCGTCTTTTCTTCCCTTCAAAAGAATTTTCTTCCAGCAGAAGCGCGTTGCCGCTTGAAGACAGGATACGTTTTAATTAAATCAACTGAACTGTCAAGTCTACGAGAAATGCTAATCTTCCTCCGACAGGCAGCAGCGTGGTGCTGGGGGTTATTGTCTGCAGCCAGAGGTCCTCTCCTCTGCCTGCATGGCTACAATCGCCTGGACTCACGTCACGTGTACATTTTGGTTGCTTTGCCTCATTTCCATACTTGCGCCTGATGTTTTTTGGCCGTTTCATGCGCCCGTCGGCCGTTTTTTTTAGGTTACTTAACGGGTCATTTTCGGCAGGAGTTGACGTTGTGTGCTACTAAATGGCCTCATTGTTTGGCATCCGTTTCCATCCCATCACCGGTAAAAAGATTTTCCATGCAGTCTTATCCTCTGCTGTCAGTACTTGAAGGTAATGGTTCACCACTCCTGGAACAGTGGAGACGCACATTTTTCTGCAGCGCTGCTGCTTTAATGCACATCACTTCACATTTAATGCCTGTGGCTTCAAGAATATCCTCACCGTTCTGTAACCTTATTACCATATTGGCTGATCATCAGAACTGCCTCCACGTGGGATATGCTACCTTTAATTTTTACGAGAAAAATAAGCATAATGTTCCGGTAACTTGCAGAGTTGATGTACTGTGATGATGATGATGATGATCCAAAACCTTGGCAGGGGTGATGACACCTGTTTGAAGCGGCCGTATCTTGCTCCCGTGGCGAAGAGCCTTCCAGGAAGTTCTGAATCATCCCACCTGCTCCGTGGTTCTGTTTCCCTCAGCTTGGCTTTGTGCTCGCGGTGCGGGTGCGGGTGGGGGCAGATCGTTTTTAAACGCTCCTGCAGCGGCAGAACTCTTCCAGGCTGAACTTTGCAGCGGTTCACTCCTGCTCAAGCAGACCGTGAGGGGCTTCTCTCTCTTTTTTTTTTTTTTTTTTAAAGCTGCAATTACTGAGGTGTTTGTTCTTACAAATAAAGCTCCCGGTGGGGTTTCAGACAGCGATAGTTCATTTGAAGAGGTCACATCAGAGTAACACTTTAAAGGTTCAGCACGCAAGGCTCGCCAGCATCGACCGCCGAGGATCGGCTGCAGGAGGCCTTTTTATCAGCGTTGGAGAACAAATCTTACCCGCTAAAGCTTCAGATGTTCTGTCCTCATCAGGAAAGACTGTGACCTTATTACAATGGCCCGTCCCGAACGTTGCTCTTTCACGAACATATCTGTTATTTTCTGTTCAAGGATACGCAGCGTGATGCGGGTCTGCGGCTGACGCGCTCGGTCGTGGTTATCTTTCCCGCTTACATCTCTGGGGTCCGCACGTGTCAGCGTCAGCCGTGGATTTACAAATGTGCTGCTCCGTATCTCCACATCGGGAGACAACAGCATTTCTTGGTTTGTAGCAAAGCAAACGCAGATAGTGTGTTTATTCAGCTGGGATGAGCTATTTGTCTTGTTTTGTCTGTAAGTGATAGAGTCGTATACAAACACGTTCACAACTCGTTCCCATCACCTTCGGCGACCCCCTGACATTTATTATGGAAGTTAAAAGAAAAAAAAAAGCTGGGGTTTCTCGGTTTCTTAGATAATCTGGATATCTTGATTGCCTTCAAGGACCAACTTTTGGAGCCCAAGAGAGCCATCAGCCGTGTTAATGTGCGTAGATCAGCTGGGATTTCACAGCCCGCAGGAACATCTCTGTTGCTTCAAATGGTGGTGATAATCCAAATGTACGTTTTTGGAGCCAGGTGGCTCTGGCTCGGTCCTGGATGTTTGTTTGTTTCGCCGCTTGAATATAAAGTGCTCCTTGCACAGCTGACACGTAGCGCGCTTTGGGTGATGCCTTAAATCACAAGATTAGTGATCTGGCTCCTCCACTCTCCCGTCTTCTCCTGCGCTGCCTCTTTCCTCCAGTGAAATGTTAAATTATGTATTGCGATATTGCTTGTTGTGGAAGAGCCACGCACCAAGGCAGACGGTTAGGACTAATGTCGTTGTGACAGAGACGTAAATCCACGGCTGCGCCCTGACAGATGAAGGAGTATCCGCTGCTTGGCGTGCATATGTGGCTTTGTCTCTGCGGCCTGATTAAGACGCTCTGGCAACTATCAGAGCCGAATTATAGACGCGCGCTTCAAAAGTAGATGCTAACGCGGACAAGTGTAGCGTGCCCGATGCGCAGAGTGTGTCTCGCCTGCTGATTTTACCAGCGACTGGTGTAAGCACAGGCGTGGTGACCTACTTCATTATTCAGCTAGTTACTCACATTTCATCTGTGCGAGATTTCAGCTCTGACTAAAACATTGATTTGCGCAGCTGTCCCGATGCGCCGCGGCTCCGGCAGCCACGGTCGGCAAAGGCGCCGAAGCAAACCACGCACGCTCTTACATAACCTCCACATTAGCTTTGCAATACTGTCAACCGCTGACAAATGTTTTGAGTGAAATCAAAATGGTGCAGCGTGAAGCAGTCAGATGGAGGAGTTTTCCACAGCCCGGAGTTACATCACGGCCGTTGAGTCATTGGCGAAAACAAAACGGTCACCTTGATTTATAGTAACCCAGCTCAGGGTAAAACAAAGATATTGTTTGCTGTTGAGCAAGTGGACCCCTGGGAAAAGCCAAAGAGGAAATACACAAGCCGCAACTGCAGTTGCAGAGTCGGAATTTTATCAGGGCGCGACTTTAATCTCAGATCATTAGCATTTTGTAAGCAGCTCCTACGGTCATGAGTGTCAAGTCAAAGTTATCCATCCCGGGCTTTTATCAGGAAGACATTAGGCAGGCCGAAAAGACAACAGCAACAAAAAAAAGAATCAGGGAGGGAGCGCTCACTCTGGATCTGCAGTGAAAGATGGAGAGACCACAGCAGATGAAGACAAATTTGTTCTGATAAGGCACGCTTTTTTTTTTTGTCAGAGTCACCATTTAAATGCTGCTGTTCTTGGATGAAGTCATGTGGGGTTGATTTAAGTGGTTGCGCTTCGGTGACCGGCTTGTCGCTGCCATTATTTTGTACTTAGATTATTCTATTACTCCAGATTGAGCCGGAGGCGGCCCCGTCTCCTCCCAGGTAGCCTCCACTCTGCAGTGGTATCGTTGTATTCCCTCTTTAGAACCACCACAAACTTCAGTTGCGCGGCATTTGTGGTGCTGCGGCCTGTTGTAGCGTGCACTGTTGGGAAGTTTTGACATTAAAATCGTTTAAAACGTCCTCGCGGTCTCAGGTTTTTCTAAGATCCGAAAATCATTAAGTGTGTCCTGCTGAGTCAGCAGACAGACTGACAGGCGCGTATCGGCTTCAGCCTGTAGATGAACTGATTTTTTTATGCCTGGTGACTATATATACAGAACTATAGAGGAACTGAAGAACTCTACTGTGCTTTTAAGCAGCTGGCTTCTTGAAGAGTTCCTTTCTCTGCTGATACCCAACAGGAACATCGTCATGTTTTTGTCATTCCTCATAGACTGCCGTTCTGCCTCCAGCCAGAAGCGTAATGGGACAATGATGTCATCCATAAGGGGCGATATTGCAGGAGATATTAGAAAACGGCTTCCAAGCAAATTTTCTCTCACTCCTTTGACTGCTAAATCTGGCAGGAAACCACGTGTGAACTCTCCCGTGTGCACGGCTGAAACATGTGCTGTTTATAGATTAACACCGTGGCTTGTGTGTGTGCATATATGTTTGCTGTTGTCCTCTTTTTTTATTAGTGTTTGTCTACTCTGTGGGTAATTGCAGCATTGTATCCACTTTTAACAAAATGGCAGTCGTTTCAGTAATGTCCTTTTTCCTCACATGGGGGAAAAGTCAGCGTTTTGCCAGCACTGCAATATGAGTCCCAACCCATTAACCAGCGGCTTAGATAAAGCACAATGCACCTCAATTACGAGGTGTCTCAGCACATTACCTGGCAGCATAACATATCAGACAGCTGAGCTTGTGGGGATGTATGTGAATTTATGGGCCCGTTTCTCCCCAGTGCAGGAGGTCATTTTGTACCTGTCCAGTTAATTCTGCCTTTGTTTCCAGGTTTAGCGTTCTGCTGCTGGAGCTACAGCAGCGTGGATCCGCTCTGTCTTTCTGTGTCTTTATTGAGAGAACGAACAATCTCTTTCTCACCAGGATGCTGTAAATATACGCGGTTGTTTATAGAGAAAGTAGAAGGTCTGACACACTTTGTGAGGCTGTAATTAGATGAATATCTTCCACTCCAAGGAGTTCTGTTGGGGTTTTCACAAGTTTATGCTGCACCGTTACAACAATTTAAGAAGATTGGTTTTTGGTTAACCAGAGCGACGAGAGGAGGGAACTATTGAGGTTCTGCAGACAACTACTAGAGAGCAATCAAGATGGATTCAGACCCGGGGAATACACTCACGTTAGCCTGCATTGCAGTAGCCCGTCCTGGCTGCTGCGTCTGATGGTGTCGCTGGTTTATTCACGCTGGTCTGGACAACGTAGTTGAAGAGATGTTCTGTTATTAGGCACAACGGTTAATAAACTGTTAATTAACTGTGCTGTCAGATATTGTATGTTACTGTTATGTGTTACTTACTCTTCTGTAACGAAACACCTTAAATGAATTCCTCCGTTGTACAAAGATCAGGTCCACGGATATTTCTGTTATCAAAGCCATCGATGCCAGAAATGTAGTCCAAGACCTGAATCCTATATGATGCTCAGCTAATGAAATGCTAGGAGCATAGTGGAGGCATGGTTACGGTCGATCCCTTCAGGCTGGCGCTCATATCGCCCATTTAGTGCCTGAAAAAATGCAGTCGTGCAGCGATGATGACTTTGAATTTGTCCCAACTCTATTGACAGAGCGATCACGCAGCGATAGCACTCTGGCGCCCCCCCCTTCCCTCTCATTTACACTGTGAGCATACATCAGTGTTTTTCTCTCTCCTCTCTGGCCTGCACAGCCAGAGGAAATGAGGTTTCAGCTGTCCTGCTTTTTTTTTTTTTTTTGAGTTGGAATTCCTGCCTAAAACGTTTCTACTTAATATAATATCAAAGTACCTCATCGATCAGTAAAGTGCTACTTTTACCAATAAATATTACTATAAGGATGAGAATGAATTGAGAATATGGGGGGTTCAGACATCTTATAGGGATCTTTTGAAGTGCGGACTACAATCTTTTCAATGTAATAATACTGCATAATGCTTCAGTAGAGCCGCTTTACATTGATCTTCCTGACCATTCTGGCCATTTTTTGAGGAGAGGTCGTTTTTTTTTATCAACCAACAGCGTTTAAAAACATGTCTTACTGCTAAGGTTCTGTCCCTCCCATCCTCCATCATTCACTTCTGGGCTTGGTGGAAACTTTCGGGATTGTTGAGGAGGCTCAGAATGTTTGTTGATAGCGCCAGAGATGATCTGAGTGATTAGAACGTCTCTGTGATCTGCCATTACACAGAGACCGTTCATCACGCTGCAGGGAGCACTCCTGAGTTCCATGACTCACAGACAACCACCCTAAATTGTTTTCTCGGTTACATCTGCTGCTGGAATAACAGCGTTACTGTAGATTTCTTCCCTCTGCGGCCTGACGGAATATTCTCAGCCTCCTTATCGGGCTAGCGCGACATCACCGAAGAGTAGAAACGCCATCGCTCCGATTTGCTCATGCCGACGGTCCAAATATAATTTGCAATGTTAATCTTTGCACACGAAGCAGCAACACAGCGAACCCCATTTAAATGTTTTAAATGGAAACATTTGAAACAGTATGCTAATAGCCAATCAGCGGGGAGAGCCCACACAAGACCCCTCATAACAACTAAACAGCCAGAGGCGGTGAGACCAAAATAAACACTGCTGATGAGGATGTTTGAGAAAGGTAGCGCGTTTGAGGGGGAACGCAGGGAGTTTACCTCACCGTGCCCGTCGGACGCGCAGCTTTCTGGAATTCATCATCCAGAAGTGCAGCTCAGTCGTGGATGTGGGGGGGGGGTAGGAGCAGCCCCCCGAAACCCCCCCCATCAGCGCTCCTCTGGTCCCGACTGGGGGAGGAGGCGCCTGAATATCAAGTCCAGACAGCATCAGAGGCGTCCGGTCCCTCATCAATGATGCAGGCCGTCTCCCGCCAAGAGTCAGCGGTCGGTCATTTCCACGCGTCACATCGAGATCACCGACACGCGAGCACGCGGGTCGAACATGCAACATGGTGGAAAGGAAAGCTTTTCAGTTTTGAGATCAATATCCCGTCAGAGCCGCAAATAGGACGATGTGACACTTCAGCTGTGAGCACGAACGTCCTTTTCAGCCCTCTTCCTGGTGATTCTTCCACCTTCCACAGGAGCAACAAGCGAGAGCTGAGCTCTTTTATGGGGGCTCCCGTTGCTTTATTGTGTGTTACGCCCTTCCACACAGCCGCAGTTAATCAGCTGCTTATGTCATACCCTTGTAAACGCCACGCACTTGGCCCAGAGTGCCTTCCTTTCACTGTCACACTGGTAAAACTGGGACGCACGCGTGCACAGTTTGATCACGCTTCCTCGGCGGCGTACTGTAAATCATCAAAATAGATCTCGAACCTCCTTGCTGCCAACGGACGGGTCCGACACCTGCGGGTTTTACCGCGCGGCACCGTGATCGAAGGCGTTGTCGTGCTGTGTGTCTGACCAAAGCGAGGGAATAGGCTTGATCAGGAGCTGATGGGCTTCGTGGGCGATGGCCTATGAGACCCTCACAGCGAGGCGACTGTCCCGCCAGGGTCACCTGAGCGCTTTAACATGCACCTGGGTGCGCACGTCACATCCAATACAGACAGAGAAAAGTGCACCTTTACTTTCCAACAGGCTCTGGTTCGCCTCTGTCCTTGCCGGAGAGAGAGACAGAGAGAGAGAGAGACAGAGAGAGACAAGAGAGAGAGAGAGAGAGAGAGAGAGAGAGAGAGATAAAACGGGGTTGGAGGAAGTCAATGGCAATCAGGGGGGTTAGGCAAGGAGAAAGAGGGAGAGGGTGTAGAGGAAGAGCGAGTGTGAGGAGCAAACGGAGAGGGTTGAATAAAGCTTCCGGGCCCCACAAGGCAGAGCTCTCAGACATTTTAATCAATAACTGCAGCTCTATCAAAGGACAAGCGATAGGCCGGAGACAGTGGAATTGTTCTGCAGTCGCCGTCTCACCCCGGAGGAGTGACTCAACATTCTGGAACAGGGTGAGGTGGGAGAGGGCAACAGAGACAGATGGATGCGGGCAATGACAAGGAATAAGGGACGGGCGGAAAACAAGATGGAGCGAGGGAGGAGGGACAATTACAGAGACGGAGGGATGTAGGGGATGAAGCAAAGTTTTCATGATGGATCTGCCCGTGCTGCTTATTTCTTGCCTCCGTGTCACAGACTGTACATCATCGGCCTAATGCAAAACTCCACTATAGAAACGGTTTTCAGATACACGTAATGACAGCGCAACAGTTTTCCTTTGCACTGTAATCGTCTCCTGTCCTTACTGTTTATGATGGATTTCCTTTTGTACAGCCAATTTAATCAAAGCGATGGGGAGGGGAAAATAAATCACTTGTGGTTCAGCTGGGCTAAACGCTGCGCGCATCTTTATTGTCTTAGCGTTTGTTCTTTATCGTTATCAGGGCTTTGCTTTAACCGTTTAAATGTCCTAATCTATGAAGCAGGACCTCTCCGTTGTTGTGCGGTGGGGGGGGTGTCGTTACTGATTTATCGATTCATAACTTTCCTTGCTCTTTACCACCTGTCCTGCAGAAGCAAATGAGAAGAGAAATAGGAATGATATGAACCGCCGCGTGAACACAGCTAAAACTAAAGCAGCTTAAACACAGTTCTGTGTTTGCCCTCTCGTACTTCGTGAGTACGAGTCTCAGAGGGACACGCGACGGCGAGATGGAGTTGTTGCAATGCAGAAAGCTCATCTGTGTATGTGTGGGCGTGTGTGTGTGTGCGTGTGTGGGCGTGTGCGCGCGCGTGTGTGCTGTGTACTTGCATGACATGTGATTAATTACACAATTGTGCTCCCTGCTGTCTCTGTTGTTGGTGGGCGCTGCTGTGTCCCAGCATGTCCAGAGCAGCCTGGTCACCGCTTCTTTAGTCACCGCTTGAGCTTCGGCAAGGCAGACGTCTTTCTAGTTGTTAAACTATCAGAATTTCTTTTGTTTGATATTACTGATGTGATTTCAGTGGAAATTATTATTCGAATGTGGAAGCAATTAAATAGTAAAGCTAAATAGCTCATTTTTCACTTTCTTTTGTCCAACTGCACAATTACGGAGAAATTAAAGGAGCGACAGCGCGTTGTGGTATCCTCCGTTTCTGTCCCATCCTGTGTGAAGATGATGCCTCTCCGCAAACTGCAGCTCCACAACATCTCCGTGTAATTGTCAAGGTGTTTGTTCCACATGTCAGAATCTCACTGGGAGCTAATTACTTCCTCCACGCTCCATTACCAGCAAGCTTTACTTCAGGAAATACACACATTCATCAATGTGTCTAACCCTACCAAAAAAACCACTTTAAACATGGCCTATTACTTCCCTACCGTGAGGGTAAGGGGTGTTGGTGTTAAGTGGAGGCAAATACATGTTAAAATACTAAGAAGGCAAATACCTACCAAAGACGTAGGCTGAGTGTGTCTAGTAGCTCACGCTGAAGCGTACCTGAAGCGAATGATAATTCACCATTATCGTGTAGGTTTACAAGGTCTAGGGGGGCTTCCAGGATATTTTATCACAGCTAATTACCCCTCTTTCTTACCTATTAGCGTGATAAAACTTTATTATACCGAAAAGTAGCGGCAGATATTTTAACAATAACGGAAATCCGACAACTTCTGGTCAGGAAGTGCGGGAGAGCTGGAGTGCGGTGAAAGTAGAAGCCGCGTTTGTACATTCAGATCTGCTCTTAATCACTTGGAAGTTGTCGCAAGGACGGTCCAGCCGCAAACGTCAGGCAGGTGTTTATTGCCTTTAACTCATATTTCTTTTAGCTCTGACCTTGCGATTGGAATCAATCAGCTCAATTCACGGAGCCGCATTTGTCACGTTGTCAAGCGAAGGCCACCCGGGCGCAAAAACAAAACGTGACGACGCGCCTGGGGCCCGACTCACAACCGCACCCTTATTGTAGGACGTGCGCGGCTCCAGAGCTCGGTCAGCGCTTGTGCGAACGCCCTGAAACATATAACAGTCCCATTTTAACACGTCACAAAGCGCTTAATTACGGCCGGTGCGGTAGAAGGTGTGGCTGGAAGTTTCTGAACAGTTGTGACAGCACATGATGGAGAGAGACGCGACGCACAGCTGTTGGTCGGAGGCGGGGGGGGGATGGAAATGGAGGAAGAGGGGAGGAGTGGGAGAGTGCAGAGAAGGCAGATAAAAACAGACTTATAGATGCACAAACTGACAGATTCTCACATGAAAGAAGAGGAGAGAGGATAAAAGAGAATATTAAAGGAGCTATAAGCATGCACTTATATCTACACACACACACAAACACATAGAGCGCTGTCACTGTGTGCATGCAGCGATGTGTGCAAGACTGCGCTCTGCTGTTTTTTTTTTATACGGGATTCATGAGCTGGAATGAAACGGGAAAAGTGCAAGAAAAAAAAAAACTGCAATACTGTTGCAAGATCAAGGAGCATAATCTGGCAGAGTGTCATGTGTGTTTTAAATAGAATGTCAGAGAGGGAGAGAGAGAAAAATGGACTGATATTCAGATGTATGGAGACAGAGTGCAAGGGAGAGAGAGGGGGAAAAGGTACCCACTTCTCACACACACACACACACACACACACACACACACACACACACACACACACACACACACACACACACACGCGCGCACACACACAGAAAGACGAACACATGAAAATACAAAGAGTTTAAGATGGAACAAAAAGAAAAAACAAGAATATAGGAAAGCATAGAGGATAGTAGGGGGGAAGGAGAGCTTGGCAATGTTCTTGTCCTTGTATTAGCTCTAATTCCCCCTAATGTACCTGGTATTAAAGGGGGAGTTCACCCATTTTCTCTGACCTTGACTATAGCACTTTGAAAAGCTATAGCGGCGGAAGCTGGCAGAGATTGTTTGGCTCCGCGCCCACAGTTCATCTCTACGTCATGCTCCCCGTTTTTTTTTTTTTTTTTTTTTTTTTATGGCCGCATATTTTACGTTTTCCGTTGCCCTGACATCCAATCTCCCCGCGCTCCTCCCCGCAAACGCACACATCAGGTACATTATGTTGTTCCTGGTTCAGATGCATATCTAAAGTGTGCGCCGGGCGTAAGCTGAGATCAAACCTGAGATGAAGCGATTGTGCTGCCGCCGCGGCGGGGAGGGGGAAACAACAAAGAGCAACAAAACCCTAAAAATAGTGTAAAAACCCGAGTGGGGCCTTCCACGCAGCACGCCGCCGAGGCGCCGTGGATGCCGCCAATGCGCGGGAACGCAGCACGCCCCTCGCGGGAGGGGGGAGTTAAAGCAAACATTCGCTTTTTAGTTCTTTTTAGTGCTGGCGTCGAGCGGCGATGGCGTCCTCGCGTGTCCCCGGAAGGCTGACGAGGAGCCTCAAGCAGAGGAGGCGCGCGGCGGGGCGCACCGAGGCCGTCGGGACCCTTCAGCAGGACCGGATGGCACCTCTGCTCGCTCCAGTCGTACTTCAGCGCGCGTGTGCGTTACAGATGTGCGTCCCGATTGGAGCCGCGCTGAAGGAAAGTCTCGCCGCGGGGACGCCGCCAGCCGCCTCCCCAACAGCGGTGGCGGCGGTGGTGACGTGCGCAGGAGGTCGCGGCTAACCCGCTGCTGCCGTCCTCACCCCGCTTTTAATTGCGCGCTCTCAATTTGCAGGCTGCATTCACGTAAGGGAGCCATTTGTAAGGCGAGAAGCCCCCGAGGCAGCAGGTTAACAGACGCTGTTGACTGACTGGTGTTGGGAACATCTCCCTCCTTTCACTCCTTTCATCATTGTTTCTTTCACACCCGTTTCTGTCTGCCTGTTTTTACCCGTTCTCAGAATTATTCTGGAAGAAGGTGAAAATGTTGACATGTCTATAAATCCATTCTGAATAAATGAGCCCGCCTTGCCTTGGATTGAATATATTCAGGGATATTAATAGCACATACATCAGCGTTCCAGAGTTTCTCGCCGCCACGGGAGAATCCACGATCACAGCGGCGTTCTCGGCTGATGTTTGACCTTTGAGAGGGACAGGTGACCCTGGAGCTCCCAGGCTATCGATCATTTTTAAGACCTCACAGAAATAAACCAAGACAGGCCCATTAACGGCTTTAAAAACAAACATTAAAAGCTTAAATGATTAGGACGTGCTTCAGGAAAAGAAATAAAAAAAGTGTGCGTGAGGACATTTTGTGGAAGTATTTCACTGCCGATGTCCGACTCATCGACCTCCAGTGTTGATTGTGTCGTTCGTATTCCGTTCAGAATCACCACCTTTTGTTAAAAAGAGGATTCACCTTCAGTATCAATTATGAATACGCAATATGACGTGTGATATGGCCCAAAAGACACTTAGGCAGAGGACATTTGCAC
>CAJVRN010000017.1:1695000-1932500 GCA_911728415.1 Lagocephalus sceleratus
TTACCACCAATGCTAAAATGCACCACACTTACAGCCGAAGAGTTAAATTCCATACAAGCGTCCTTGGAGGCCCGTTGATGGCAGAAGCACGCTCATGTCAGGGTCGCAGTGGAGAGAAGGCGGGTTATGAATCTCTTCGTTATCAATGTCGTGTTCTGTGGAATTAAGTTTACAATATCAGCACAGGCATGTATGACATTGGCGTGTTTGTGTTTGCGTGTGTATACACGTTCATGTTCATATGCTGATGAATGCATGACTGGATATGCTGACCTGTCCCGATGACCTGCCTTTCCTCACTTCTTCCTTCCTCTGCTGCTCAGCCCATCTGTGCTGCTCATGGCTGGTGAAATCGGGTCTCTTGTCTGTTCAGGTTTGTCTTGTCGTTGTCTTACTGTAATTGCTTGTTTGTGGGTCCCTCGGCAGGTCCAATGCCCCCCCTCAACGCCCCCCCCACTCTCAAGGCAGCAACAGCAGGTCCAACATACATGTCTCCACCTTGATAGAGGAGGAGCTCGACATCCTCATCCTGACAAAGAAAAATCTGTCTAAAACAACAACAGAAGAGCTGCTTGCCTCATTCCTGGACAAGGCAAGAGGGAAATAAATAAATAAATAAATAAATAAATAAATAAATAAATAAATAGATCAATCCAGGGAAACAGATTTGTTGTCTGGAGCTGCAGAAATCTCTTCGGATGGGTTCATTTCTGACTTCACAGAAATTTTTAATACATCAAGAGGATGATCGAGGAAAAAAAATCTATAACATTCACGTTAATTTATTCTAATCTCAGGGCTCAGTTGTTGCAATGCAGAACACTGTTTTAACTAACACTTACCACCAAAAAGTATTTACTTAATGGCTTTTCTGTCCCTGGCTGGAATTCTACAAACAAAGCTTCCATTGACTGAAAAATCGGCGCTTTTCTCGCTGTTTACAGTGATGGATTAAGCTTGTGTCGGGCTTGTGTTGATTCTCGTGCTAAAGTTCGTGGAAGAAAAAGAAAGACAAACATTTATTCATTCATTCATTACAGCGCACCTTTGGATTTACATTTAATCACGTTAAAGGCACAAAAAACAACCATAAATTTACATCCAATGTCCTTTTCTTCTTCAGCTTAGATGGGAACAGCGTCTGCTGAAGCATACAGACGGATTTAAGCCAGGAAGCGGGGAAAAAGTCCTTTCCTGTTTTAAGCAGCTTCTCTGCGTCCATCAGCAGTGACGTGTGAGTGTTACTGCTCGGTGTCCTCAGGGATGGCGCACGTGTGATACGGGTGAGAGTTCAGAGAGGCGAGCGAGAGGACAGACGGAGGGACGGAGGGAGGGACGGAGCGGTGCAGGTGATACTTGTCTCTATCTGGAGGTGATAGATGTAGAGGCGGAAAGTGAAGCAGGATGGATGGACTGGAGCAGCGGGATGAGTGTAGATAATGGCGAGACATAATACCCGGGGAAAAGGACGCAGAGGAAAGAAGAGACGCAGGCGAAATCGGTGAGAGGAGGGATGGAGGGATGGAGGGATGGAGAACACAGTGGGGTGTGTGGAGAAACGAGTGCGGGTAATGGCTTCAAATCCGAAGGGAGGAGGAGCGCAGACGGAGAGGCTGGAGTTGCCTTGTGCGCGGCGGTGGGCACACGTAATCTGCTCCGTCTTGTGTTTCCGGACAGCGGCGTGCGGCCGCGGCGGCAGTTATTACCGCTCCGTCTCGGGCTGCACAGCTGGAATCTGAGGCTCTATCGGCTCAACGTCTCTCCATCACTGTCACCGGGACAGGCTCTTGCCCACGTCCCGTCCGTGACTGACTCCTGCGAGCGCACTGTATGTAGGACAGGTAATGGGCTTGATCTAATACCTGTGAGGGACCAGGGAGGCAGCGCCGGGAGGAGATTGATGTGTTGATAGAGGACTGGAGGCACACGTTTAAAACGTGTCCGGACGTAACGTCTGGAGACAGCCTGAAGTGGACGGCACCAGGGAGACGAGGGAGGGGGGGGGCGTAAAGGATGGGGCGTGCTGAGAGGACAGGCGGGAATCAGCAGAGCGGATGGATGGACGGATAATGGATGGATGGGTTGATGGATGGATGGGAGGAGGATGGATGGGTGCAGGTGGTGGAGAGATGGAGGGGTGAGACGGGTAATGGAGGGGTGGATGCAGATTGCGGCTCAGCCCGACGTCTGGAGGGCGGACATTCATCCCGCTGACTGAATTAGAGCCCGGAATCACTTTCACCAGACTAATTACTGGAACACTGGATTTCCTTTGTCCCTCGCTGGCATTTCCCTTCCCACCATCTCCCCTCTCAGGGTGATTTCGAGGGCTCAGGAGAGGGGAGGACACACCCCTCTGCTCGGGGGTCCAGCTCACCTGCCCCCCCCCCCTCGCCACCGATTCTCACACAACCGACGGGTTTCGTTTTTGCGACCTGTTGACCGCCGGCGCTCGATCGCCCGCTTTCATCTTCCGTCTTAGTTAATTCCAAATGTCAGCTTGTGAATAAGTAAATGTAGGAAGTGAGGCTACTTTTAAATAATTCTTTGTATTTTGTGTAAAAGCGCCATAAATTATGTTCGTAAAAAAAAAAGAAAAAAAAAGCGTACACGGGTGAACCCGCGCGTACAAATGTTTCTATCTGTGTTTGGTGTGCTTTGACACAGCTTCTGTCAAAAATAGACTCCCTGCGTATCCTCCACGGGGCGCATCGCTGACCCGCTTCCATTTCCTCCATTTTCACTGGAAACAGAAGCGCAGCGGTAGAATGTCCCGTTGTCTCCCTGACGTCACCCGCAGCCGGACGGCTTTGACGTCACGTCCACCCCCGCCGTTGCGCCGAGGGTCTGACTCGAGGATCAGGCGTACAAAGTGGCTCTAAATGCGTTTCCGCCGCAACAACACCAGCTTTTGTCTGTTTGAAGAGAGAGGCGGTGAAACCCAGATGTTGTCCTGTTACATAAACCAATAAAGTTTCATTCAAAATATTTGAACTTTAAATAATTTATGAATGTTTGAATATTTAAACAGCGTGAACCATTCTTAATTTATTACAAATCTGGTACTTTTTTACCTACTTTTAATCTGACTCTGTTCACTTGAAACTGGTGAAAATGTGTAAAATCCAACAAATGTGATCGCACAATTTCCCCTGGTGGATGATAAAGATGATATATAGGGCACGGCGCCGCCACAGCGGGGCCAGCTCGTGTAGGAAACGGGTCCCAAGTGTGTCACAAACACATGTCAGCGCAGCCCTTGTGCAATATGTTCCACGGCTTCCTTTTTATTGAGTTGTTTTAGATCTCCTGTTGTGTTTGGCCGGATCGGGACGACGTCTGCGCGAAGGATTCAGCTTCAGTCGCCTTAAGACGCATCAAAACTCTCTCCTTCTGCTCCGCACCAACTCAAGCGCAAAAAGAAAAAAAAAACATCTTCCCTGATATTTACCGTGTAGAGAAGGTGTCCAAAAGTTTTTCTAGACTGTTTGGAAAGCTTTAAAGCGACCCAGCGGTCTGTCCTTTTATCGGTACAGACCGTCAAGGCGGGGCCACGCCCCTCTCTTCCCGTCCGGATCAGCTTCTGCAAACATCGACGGCGCTCTCTTTGTCTCTGCTGCTTCTCTCCGCTTCAGACGAGGCACTTGAACGCCTCGAGGCATTCGGGGGGACAAAGCTACCGGCTCGCTTCTCAGGTCGCTGGTCAGTGGTTTCACTGGTCTGTACTGGCCTGGACTACAGAGGCTCCAACCAACAGGGTCTCGCTCCTGAGGAAAGGTCACGTGTCCCCCGCTGGTCTTGGCGTGGACTAGAGCCAACGCGCCGGAGAAACCCACGAGGGCGGCGGGCTCCCGCCACAGCCCCTCCCGCCCGAGCGGGGCCGCCGTGGCGCTCCACAGGACGCCAAACATCACGTTTGAGGCGAACGCTGAAACCGTGCCGAGGCCAACACGCGCCGCGTGTGCATGTGCTGTTTATGCGACTCTTTATCGCAGCAGCTGTCGTAATGTCAGACGTACTGACGTGTGGGCGTGTCTCCGGGGTAATGTGCGCAGGCGCCGGGCGCTTCGATTCCACGTCGAAATATGCGATGATGAACGGAAAAAAGGCATTTAGAGGAACGACGAGCACTTTTAAACCATTTGCTGCTCAAACGCACTTTTCTTGTGCATGCAAAATCAGCTGCGTGTTTGTTTTAAAGAACGCGCTTGCGCACATTTCATGAACGTCACGCGGCGACAGGACGCGTCCTCAGTCTCTGCTGCCGTCTGCGGTCGTCGTAGTTTAGGTTTTAGCCCCCGTCTGGAAAGCTTTCAGCCGGAGAGAGCGGGCGGGCGAGTCGCCTCGATGTAACGCGCTTTTACGACTCAAATGGACAAATGTTTCCTCTTAAACTTATAAAGCAAACTCATGGCCTGTAATGGTTTTGACATTTTAAAGGCTAATATTGGAGCTCCATTATCTTAACCATGTTAGGCCTTTAACAATCCGACTTTAAATGTTGATATAATTTGGTTTGTGGTGATGACATAATGTCAGTAATGGGAAACCACAGCGTGCTGATGGTTATGGAGGACAAGAAAACATCTTTAGATAAATTAATTTAAAAAGAAAAAAAAACATTGAAACTATTTTGTCCTGTTTGGTTCTCCTCCCTCTTTGATGTTCTATTGGTTCATTTATGTGATTTACACTAGATGTATAGTATAGATATACATTATAAACCCTGCCCTAATCCTAACCATCACATCTAAACCCATAACCCTAACCTGACCTGACCTAACCTGACCTGACCCAAACCCAGTTCTAACCTCAACCTTAAAACCACATCTTAACCTTAACAGTCCTTTGTAGTTGTGAGGACCAGCCAAAATGTCCTGACTTCCCAAAAATGTCCCCACTTTGACAGTAGAATGAATATTTTGTTACTCAATATGTACAAGACCACACACACACACACACACACACACACACACACACACACACACACACACACACACACACAGACACAGACTCACACACAGGTGAGTTATCATGGCTGTGCCCTCAAGAGCACTATCAGTCAAAAAGTAATTCAGTCACAACTTGATATAGTAGCGTGTGTATGTGTGCACGTATGGACACACACACAGACACACACACACACACACACAGACACACACACATCCTTGCATGTCTGTCTGCGTGTGCTGCGCCTATCTGTGTGTGTGTGTGTGTGTGTGTGCAATATAATGGCAGGCCAAAGGGTGCTGAGAGAAATAGAATGAGTCGAAACTCAAAGGTATTCTTTAGCTTTTATTATCACACTATGGCTGAGGGCAGAGAGAGGGAGAGAGAGAGGGAGAGAGAGAGGGAGAGAGAAGCAGAGATAGATGGAGAGAAGAGAAGGTGAACAGCTGAGAAAGAAGAAGACAATGAGAAACGTCTCTTCTTTTCCTTCAGGCTTCGGACTGCTCTTTGTCCAACATGCGTGTGTGTGCTCGTTGGTTTATGCGCTCAGACAGCATGAAGGTCGACATGCAAACATTTTGCATGAAAACAACCTCCAAAGTGTCTTTTCTAAATATTTGTGTTCGGTGGAGCTATGTGGAAAGAAAATGTGGCAATCTGTGGGTCTACATCTAAAGAAAATATGTCTTATTCATAACAAAAGCCGACACCGGGGTTCAAACATGTGCCAGAGATTTCAGTCTTATTCGCGGTGACAGATGGCGCCGCCATAGAAACGCTGATGGTCGCGCGCGCCAAAGCTCTGCTTTACAGGCTGAGCGATGGAGGGCGGCAGTTGATGCCGCGTGCTGCGCGATGATGACCACGTCATCCACCAAAATGTCAAAGCCCGCTGCAAATTTCTCCCTTGCGGACAGGTTGTGGATTTATTCTTTGTTGCGAGGCCGTCGCATCCCTCACTGTCGCCGCGCTTGCGCCTCAAATTAAAAGTAGACGGATGGCGCGGGCGTGCGGCGGGGCGGCCGACGTTGCACCCGAAATCCCCCGAAGATCTCGCGCTGAGCTCAGATTCGTACTATACGCTGAGAAACGTGTCCCAGAATTAAAAAAATACACCTTTAAACCACGATTAACTAGAACGCACTTGGAGAGCGCAGACCTCCGCCAGGCGCAACAGTTCCTGGCATATTGTGGTTTCCACCATAAATATGAGTCTCACATGTACTCTGACTGCATATTTAGATTCCTTGACCATAAAAACACACCATTAGCCACTGGAATCACAACGATATTCGTCTTAGTTCAGTAGTTATTCACCAAAATCTCTTTTTCTGTAATGGCGGTTTTCTTCTGGATCTTGCTCCATATGCCGTGATCCGTTGACGTGCTACAGATGCGAGATTGACTCAGCTACATGACGGCGCTTGTTAGAAATGTCTACCTCTAATATAAAAGGCACAGTAGGCCAAAATATAAGGGCACCCCCATTTTTTATATAAATATCAATAAAACCCGTCTTCTGGATCAGATCCGGATCAGCCTTTGGAATATGATAGAGGATCCCGTTGTCCATCCTTGAGTCACATCTCATGGGGTTTGGTCAATAATTAACAGATATTGAGAAACAACAGTTTTGGCCCCATTTACCACAAAGTTAACGAACATTTCAAAGTGATCCAGAATCCAGGATTTCTTCCGGATCACCCCCAAAATGAAACCATACAGACGGATGGAGGATACACTGATGTGAGAAACCAGCAGCTTTCTGATGATGAGCCGATGCGTGTGTGTGTGTGTGTGTGTGTGTTAATAGAGTCTGAGATTAAAAAAAACCGTGTGACGTCCAGCCCTTCGTTAAAAATTGAAAGGAGGTCAGTGATGACGACTCAGCATCGGTTTGAAGCCGCAGCTGACCTCCGGAGCTGCGCGCGAGGAAAGATCCCCCCTCCCTCACCTTGACTCGGCAAACAGCCGAGATTATGATACATCCTCCTAATCTCGGCGAGCGGTTAATCTACCGCGGGCCTTGGGCGAATCGCCGCACTTGTGATGGGCCGGTGCTGCGGCGCGTGGAGCGCGGAGCATCTGCGGATCAAGGGGCGGGGTCACATTGTCTCCTCGACGACTGCTGCTCTCGGCATCTGCTCCGCGCCGACGTTGAAGGAGGCCATCTGCCCGCGCGCGGAAACGCAGATAAACACAAATAATCCACAGAGCTTGTGAGTTCCCCGCCACAATAAGAGGCTCAGTCGGCGGGACTCCCAAACGGAGCCCATGGGGACGGCGCTACCCAGACCGCCCCCGCTGAAGGGACCCGCTCGCGTTCGTACAACCGAACCTGAACCAGCAGAGGCGCCAGGCCTCATTTGTAGCCGTTATATTTGCTTGAGAGGCTCCGTTCGTGGGACTTCAACGCGCTCTCATGGGCCCCTGGGGAGTGACTCAGGCCTAGAGCCCGTTTTAACTCGTCCAACGTGCTGAGGCGTGAAACCATAGCAGCCCAGTACGAGTACACCGGTTATCAAATTCCGCTGTAAACCAATATCTTTAAAGGTGCTGGAAGAACCTGAAACCCTCAGCAGACGAGTGAAGAGGTCAAGGGTCAGCCAGCCAATGGGAACAGCTCAATGAATGTAGGTGGGCTCGTATCTGAAGAGGAAGCTAACGGCTCTCAGACAACTTTGCTTCAGTTTTCATTGACATTCTGCTGGCATTTGCGCGTAAAACACACTCAGCTCTGTTTTAATTGTGTAAATGTTAAATATATGCGATTGACTAAGCCCAAATAATCAAAAGGGCTCAAGATAAGTGCCGTTAAAGGCAGCGGATTGAACGCGCGGTCTCTGCGGGGTGTCTGAAAATCACATTAGTGTGTGTTACAGTCGAGGTGGACAGCAGCCAAACACGTCTGTCACGTAATGAATCCATCAAGGGGTAAATTGATGAGCGCTCCTCTGCCCGGTGACAGACGTGAGAGCCAGAACTCAATAGAGCAGCATAAACACAAAGTAGCTTGTCGTCGATATTAAAAACACATTGAAGTGGAGCTGACAGGGAGTGTGTCGCCGCGCGTCCTGGCCGGTGTAATCTCACCAATTAGCCCCCGTGTGTGGTGATGGATCTGCGGTTAATAACCGAGTTATCGGCACTGCTCATTAATACTTCCCCCAGCGCCGCCGCCGCCGCCGACGCCGCCGCCGCCGCCGCCGCCGCCATCCTCGCTGCCTTTGTTTAATCTCCTGCATATGAAAGAGGGAGTGCCTCCTGTCTGTGCGTTTAACAGACTAGTAATTAACTAGCGGTCTCTTATCTCCCCGTGTTGACAGAGCTGTCGACGCTGTGAGTCGCCGCGACGGTGAGGAAGTTGGAGGGAGACGCGGTTACATACGCAGACACGAGAGGAAGCTGTTCCCTATTGATCCTCTAAAGGAGCCGCTGCGAGTCTCTTGTCACTTTATGTTAAAAGAATCGGGGGGGGAAAAACGCGCACGAGCGCCGGGCCGGGCCCGGGTCTCGTCTGGGTTCTTGCCGCCGCGCCGTTATTTCCAATTTCGTTTTTTTTTTTTGGCCGTCGCCGGTTTCGGGTGTCACTCGCACGTGACAAATAAAGGAGAGATGACGGATGGAGGACGGGTTGAAAAGGGGTGAGAGGGGTTTGAAAAAAAAATTTAAAAAAATGGAGGCAGGCGGTAGAAACGAACGACAGCGGGAAGAAAGGCGACCACGAGGAACGACTGGGGGGTGAAAGGCTGAGACCGAGGAAAAGAACGGGAAAAGATGAGGGGGGGGGGGACGAACGGAAAATGATGATGACTGTGGCATTAGTCACTGCCTTCTTACTTCCTGCTGTGACTGTTTCCATGGCGATGTTTAGCATATCAGACGTTAACGGCTATCGCTGCCTTGTTAACCAATTAACTTCTGAGTCAGAGAAAATGGAGGCCGCATATCTAAACGGTTAAAAGCGTCTCTCGTCGCTTAGCTCATGCCACCTAGGCGGAATTAATAATTCGCTGTTTAACGGCGCGGGCCTCGGGACGCGGCGCGCGATTCAACGAGTTCGCGGTGCCCTTGAACGAGACGCCAAATGACAAAGGAGCTCTGTGGCGGGCGCGTTCGCTGCCAGGCCCTCCGCCACGGCGCTTCCGGAGGAGAGTTTTGTGAAAGGGCGACGCGCTCGACAATGAAAGGTGGCTGCGCGCGCGTGCGACGCAATTCGAAGGCGCCCTTGAGCGAGTCGTTGGATTCCAAGCCCCACTGGGGGCAGGGCTCCTCTGCCAAGCCGGCGCTCGGTGGGTTCACTGATTGGTTGAACCCAGAACCGATGACGTTTTGCACATTGATTGAAGTTTGAACTCTTTCCAATTATGTGCCCCCCAAAAAAAAAGAGAGAAGGTTTTAATGAGGATTCAAATCCTGACCTTAAAGTGAAAGCCTCGGTTGAAATCGTCTCCAGCTTTAAAGCCGCTAAAGAAAGTCGCCGTTGATGAATCGCATCAGGAGCCTTTGGAGTTTGTTTTCGCCATCAGTCTTCATCTTTGCGACACTTTGATCCCCCCCTTTTTTTTTTTTTTTTTTAAACATCGGGGACATTTTTTCCGTCGGCCTCTTTTTCACCTTTAACTTTATCTTAACGGCATCAATTTATCAAATTATCGCCGCAAACGTTGACAAGCGTAAGAGTGGAAGCCCGAATGACTCATGGAGCATTGTTTCAAGGGACGCGCCGTTTCGTGATGAATGCTCGCCTGTGCGGATGATAACCCGGAATAAATGCCAGGAAGTGTTGGGGGGAAAAGTAGCATCGCTCACCCGGAGCTTAATAAGTGGAAACGTCCCCCTTGTGTGCATGTTCGTGGGTTCGCTTCATCACCTGATGAGTCACAAGGTGTTTTTCTTTTTTGGTGGTTCGGTCTTCGGAGGACCAGGTCATAAACACAACACCAGCTCCTGCCCCTCACAGTCGCTTCTGGATTATAATCTCTGGATTAGAGGAAGCAGGAGGGAGGGCTCCTCTCAGGTTTCACCTTGCAACACATTTGGCTTAACTGATGGCTGGCGAGGGCTCGGCAGCTCTTCTTCCGACTGGCGGCGCCACCGTCGTTAAAGCGCCATTCACGGAGGTGAGTGTGATCGATAGGTTAACAACAGCCTGTTTCAGACCCTCTGAACAGTTCCTGGCATATTGTGATTTCCACCATAAATATGAGTCCCAGATATACTTTGACTGCATATTTAGATTCCTTGACCATAAAAACATACTGTTAGCCACTGGAATCACAACAATATTCGTCTTAGTTCAGTAGTTATTCACCAAAATCTCTTTTTCTGTAATGGCGGTTTTCTTCTGGATCTTGCTCCATATGCCGTGATCCGTTGACGAGCTACAGATGCGAGATTGACTCAGCTACATGACGGCGCTTGTTAGAAATGTCTACCTCTAATATAAAAGGCACAGTAGGCCAAAATATAAGGGCACCCCCATTTTTTATATAAATATCAATAAAACCCGTCTTCTGGATCAGATCCGGATCAGCCTTTGGAATATGATAGAGGATCCCGTTGTCCATCCTTGAGTCACATCTCATGGGGTTTGGTCAATAATTAACAGATATTGAGAAACAACATTTTTGGCCCCATTGACCACAATGTTAACGAACATTTCAAAAAACCCTTCTTCCGACTGGCGGCGCCACCGTCGTTAAAGCGCCATTCATCCCCGGAGTGTGATCGATAGGTTAACAACAGCCTGTTTCAGCCCCCCTGATTGTTGTTTCATTCATAATTATTGGCCGCTCTCTTCAATTTGATGTTTTTTCCGCACTTGGCCGCACAAATATCTGAGGACGTTCTACTTTTCTCATTAAGATAAAATTTCACATCTTTATCAGCGAAAAACTTTTTATGTCAGCTCGCCGCGGCGTCCGAGTCCCGCCAAACAACAGCCGCGTCCGCCCTCGGTTCACGTTTCCGGAGAAAACAGGTGGATCCAGATCCTACCAGGAGGTTACCGGTTCGGTTCCCCGCGGCGTCCGCAGGCTGCTCGCAATCCACGGCGTGGGGATGCAGAGGACGCCGCTCGCGATGGCGCTTTCTGCTGATGGCGCCTGTGATAGGTTATTATCTCAGCAGTTCGTCTTTGTCTCCTAATAACTGGAGAATGGAGAACATGGCGGATGAGCATTAGCTGAACAACTCGCAGTCATTAAGCCAGACCTCTTCCATTTTCCTCTCCTCAATGACTTGCTGTCGAGTCTCATCTGCTCTGTTTGTTTTCCCACTCAAACCGGTTTAGTTCACCCACTTGAACCTTTTTTCCCCCCAAAACAAACCTGAAGCATGCTCCTAGCGCGCGAATCCCGAACCTGGAGGAGATTAGCGTTGTGTTTGATGGTGAGCAGGCTCGTGACGGACCGGGGGTTGATCACCAGCGCCGCCTGGATGACGGACGGCGCCGCTGACGCCGGAGGCCTCTCTGGATGCTTGACTCAGGCCATCACTCATCCTCGTGTTTCTCAGTGAAATTATTGATTTAAAAGCTTTTCGCGGAGAAGCTTCTGGAGAGAACTGCTGCTCGAAAATCACTGTCATTTCTGAGCCGCGGTGTGTTCACTCGCGTGTTAATCACAGAGGTGATGTCAGTCCCACCGAGTCTGTCCACATCCAGCCCAAACGCACCCGGTCGCGCAGTAATTTAATGTACTATTTTAGAAGAGCAACAACAACTGAAGCGGTACCACGTGTGAGGGTGCAGCAAATGCTCATGATGGCACATTTCCAGGTCGTTCATCACCCGATTCCTCAGTTGTTCGAGAGCCTTCTTTTAATTTGACCTTAGGCTTTCCAAAGCCGCCAGCAGGAGACCGGGAAGCAGCGCCGGAGCTGTTCCAAGCTCCGCCCACGTCCCCTCCATGCTACCCTTGACCTTTTGAACTCCCCGTTTGTTCATTTACTCGCACCCCTGTCTCGCTGCCATCTAAAGCGAGGTGGCGGCGGCGGCGGCACGTCTGTCAGGTATTAACAATGGGACACAAAGCCAGTTACCATAGCAACAGAACCAGGATCCAAGAAGACTGAACCGCGGGAAGGAGGAGACGGGATAGACGGGAAGATAAAGACGCTTCTGAACATTCGCGACGCCTCTATCCATCGACCCCATGCAAACATGCCCCCCCTTGAGCTCGCTGGTTACATTAGTCATCAGTGTTTTCGACGGAGACCTTTAAATCCCAACATCGAGGGAAGCTGAGCGGGCAAAGCCAGAGTAACCAAAACCACAACTCCACGCCGCGGACTGAGTGCAGCTGGTGGGAGCTGAAGGTTATTTAAAGCTTTGAGCCCTAATCAGCTGACTTCTAACATGTGAATTCCACTTAACTCACTTAAGTTTGAAGGGCCGGCGAGAAAGAAGAGATGATTTCTTTGCGGTGTTTTTGTGCGATGCTTCCTGCCAGCTGTTTCTGGTCATTTCCAGCCCGCTGCTTCCGGTTCTGAACTGGGCCTGTACGTTCTGCCAGCTGCATCCACTTGCGGCCACATCCTAATATGGGTTGTACGAGCCCTTTTTTTTTTTTTTTTTGGTGAACGGAGTAAATCATTGTAACTCCATCAAAGTTTCGCACAACCAACCAACCATCGTCTCCATTTAGAGCCTCTACTCATGCCGCAGACACTCAGGATAAAATAGTGCTTCCCATACGATGTTTAATGGCTCTGTATAGCCTTTGTACACTTTTACGACCCTTAATATAGGGTTTTATTGTCCATAATGGTGGTCAAATTATCATATAGCAGTAAAGGCATGGCATAACTGAGAGACAGAGGGTGGAGGACAATGAAACTCAGAGGGAAGCGGGGACGGAAACAAACAACAGCGGGTACGAAAATAAGAACAGGCAGCAGAACAACTGCGAAAGGGCAAGCGCAGACAAAGAGAGATAAAGGAGAGATCGGTCTGAATGTGCGCGCACGCTTCCCAGTCTGGAGGTTTATGCAGGCTTCGTTCTTATTCCAATCACACAGCCTGGCTAATGAGCTAATGGGCCTGACAAGCAGATAGACACACAGCGAGGGACGGGCGGGCGGGCGGGCGGAAAGTCAACGTGCCAGTCAACCGTTCATCCTTTTCCGACGGTCAGCCGGCCCGGGCAGCCTATCGCGTCCCTCGCTGAGGGTTGTGCGACTGTTGCCGTAAGAGACGAACATTCCCGTGACATTTCGAAAAACCTTGTCTTGACCTGCTCGTGCCTCCCTCCCGCAGCCACGGGCGCCACCTGGAAATGTCTGCGCGGTTGTTTATGATCATAAAGGATCTGAACAAGCTCGTCCGTGATTCTACAGCGTCAGTCGCGGTGTTTTTTTTTTTCCCTTTTTTTTTATTTAGTTGAATGAAGAAAAAAGCTAGGAGGCTTAAAACAATGCGTGACAGCTTCATGGCTAGCTCCTCAGGTGTTTCTTTCTCCCCGAGGCAGTGATCTTCACGTGCGTCAGATATTATTTAATGAGCATTTTTCCTGATAGGAGATAAAAATCAGGAAATGTAATATGAGCGGGATTGTTTTTTTCTGTTACTGCAGCCAGTAGCTGATTGCCTTGGCCTCAAACAAAATAGCAACATTATTGTTATCATTATTCTCTAATTATCCTCCCAATTATAATCAAAGCTTTTCCCACATGGACGCTCTCTTCCTCTTCACTCTCCGTTTCGCTCAGTATTTTTACTCTCTTGTGTCATTTTTGTCACTCGTGGTTTGACCGATATTGCAATTTTTCCGGCTTTTTGTTGCTTCCTTTTTGCTAATTACATCCCCCCCCCCCCCAGAGCAGGTTAGCGATTAGCCTGTACCCGTGCAAGCAGAGTGTCATCCGTGGTAACTACAGTAGCCCATTGCAATAATGCGAAGAAAAAAAGGTGAAAGCGTCTTTTGTAACTCTTCTCCCCGGTGGGTGTTTAAAGCCGTAACGGGAGCAGCAGAGGACATCAATCATGTGGTCAATGCTAATGTTCAAACTGTTAAAGACCAGAGTTGGGAAGTACTAATCTCCCGACCACCCAGAATGACGTCCTCAGAGGGGTTTGTGATTTATGCACGAGCTCAGACACTGACCATCCGTCATGTTTGGAAATTCATCATCGCGCGTAAAAAGAAAGGGGAACGGCTCAGTGATTAAAGCGGGTACATGCGGCTAATTAGCATTTGTGGTTTTCAGTAAAAGCTTTTGTCACTTTTACCTCGCAGTTCAACTTCTTTGACAGGTTGGATTCCTGTTAACAAAATTACAATGGTAATTTTCCTTTGTTGATTTTAATTAAAAAAAAATTTTGAAATTTTCCATTAAGCCAAAAAATGTGGAAGGAAAGTCAATAATTGAACTGTCTTTGATTGTATGAACCCACACTGTGCTTGTGAGAAGGGAACAATCGTGTATTGATTAACATTTTCTCTCTTGTGCGTGCAAGGACAAATTCATGTGTCCCTGTGTGTGTGTGTGTGTGTGTGTGTGTCTGTGTTTTCTTTTGGTGACTATTACATGAAAATTATCCATTTAAAAGTGTGCCGTCTGTCATCCTGGCTATCAAACCAACACCGCCACCAAATGAGTCAGTTCCTCCCTCAAATGCGAAGTAGACGAGTGTTTGCTCTCGAGCTCCTGCTGCAGCATCGCACCGGAGAACGTTGGGCTCGTGCTTCATAAAAGTGGCTTATCAGCATCTCTGTCAGCAGGTGGAAACTTTACCCACCGCTTTCCGCTCTTGATCACCGTTTATGAACAACAGAGACTAAATTAAATGTGTTGTGTTAAGAGTGTGTTTAAGACATCTAAAACACGGACTACTGTTGCATCCAAATCGCCCAAACAAGCCCAACATTGTCCTTATGAAGACGACCACCAGGTGGCGCCTGTTTTCGTCATAGATGCTGCAGGATCAGTGATCTGGGATTGGCCTGCAGAGGCCCGTCTTGTCCCTGTGAGCTTTGTCAGGTCTCCTGCACGTGCGCGGGTGCATGTATGGGCATGCGTGGATGGACAGACCAATTAGCTTGTAATTTACTGACATCTGTACGGAGGCTCAGTCGGGCTGATGGTTCCATTAGGACCTGAAAATGAGAGAAAGCGAGAAACTCCGAGGATGACAGCATCTGCATCAGTCATGCCGTCAACAAGCGCCCTTCGCCACTTGAAGTACCCAGGGACAGATGTGTGGGCATATGCCACTGCTTTTAGACATCTGCTGGTTGAATTACAAATCTGTCTTACACTATTTAGCAAATCCTAAAAGAAACCCAACAACTTTTGGGTCTGCAGTAGAAGTTCTTCAGACATTTACCGGTCCATTGACAGCCTGAGCAGAGCGAACGTTGTTACTATAACGACCCTGAAAGCTTGGTGCAACCCGGTGTTGGACTGTGAGGCGCCGTCGGGAAGCAGGAGCCGCTTTATTGTTAAAGAAAGCCGATTTACTTATTCATCGTTGTGACAAACATCGGCGCAGGTAGGGCGCCTACACAAATCACAGTGTACAATTTTCTCAGCTGGATGTCTTTATGGATTCTCCGGCTCCCTGCGGTTCCTCGGTCTGTTTGTTCTACAGTCGCTGGGTTTTAGAGGCAAAGATATTGATGAGTCTGATTTATGACGCAGTTACACAGGGACAGCGAGACAATAATAGGGCGACGCATCAGTGCAGAGCCAAAATAACGTTTGTGTTTGACAGTTTTTCTGGTTGGAGGAGAAACCTTTGAGTCAGTGCGGCTCGCGTGGAGCTCTGGTAATGTTCCCTCTCATGTCGTCTGATCCTGCATCTTCTGCAGCTTCCTTTGTCTTTTCAAAGCACAATAAAAAAAACCACCAGAAAATCTTTTTTTTTTTTAATCGATATTCCGACCAACTTATGCAAATCTCAAGAGCTGCAAGAGTTTTTAAAAAAGGATTTGGAAGCTAACGTCAGTGTTTTTAGTTAGTCTGTCCTAGTTTAAAGGGAAGGGGCTGGGGGTTTCCTTTCTTTCTTTCGGTTTTCTTTTTTTTTTTTTTTCTGCTGCAATGTTTTGTTGGGCAACTCTCCCACAACCGCCACCCCCCCCCTCTACCTTGTGCTTTATTTCTCCCGTCGTGTTTCACAGGCTTTGACCTCACTGTGATTAATTGCAAAGTCTCTTTAAGATGTCTGGAAAGCAAAAATCAGCGCGGAAGCGTTTCAACATCTAACCGAGATGGGCTTTTGATGGGGCGCGTGTCCCAATGTAAACAACCAAAACACATTTCTGTTGCAAATCCACTGTGCCTTCTTTCTTCCCTGCAAACCTCAGGGAGAGCCTCGCAAATTAAGGTTTTTCATTGAAAAACATCTAAGATATGGTTTCATCCACGCATTCCTTTCATTCTCTGCCTCCACAATATCCTCCTCTGCCTTGCTTCTTTCCCAATGTCAATTTCAATCAATTTTTGCCTCTGTAAGTGAGGGAAAAAGGCATATCTTTTTAGTCGTTTTAAGAGCTCACACGGCTTTACTGTAAATATTGGCTCAGTAATAGGATACTGGTCTGCACTTTATGCATATGTGGGAAACCATGAGAACAGCCAATTGTTCTCCATCTCTTTCCAACAGTGTGCGATGCTGCCATTCTTTCCCTGCACCTCTACAGTATCGACAGAGCCCACTGATAATCCAGCATGTGGGGGAGTGCTGAAGGAGAGAACCGTTCCCCGTCCCACCATCTACTGAGAACCTGCTCACATCTCTTTGTCTGCCTGACACTGAAAAACAACAAAAGAGAGGGAAAGAAAAAAGAACAGTTGAAATCGTCTTCACATTTGTGGTGCGAAAGATTGTCAAATCTATATTAGGTGTCAGGGACGAGCCTCAGGACAGGACTAACGGACATGAGCCCCTGTCCCACTGGAGGAACTTTTAACCCAGAACACATGAACATTTCCATTAGTATTACCCGGAGCAGCTAATCTCCCCGAACTTTCCCGAAGAAGCACCAAAGTGCTTAAAGAGAAGTGGGGTGGGAATTTTCTGATTTCTCCGACATTCTTGAGGGGGTGGGGCTGTGTGCTGAGCAGCGCTGAGTAATTGAACACAACCAGCATGTTTGCGCCAGGATGAGGCTGCAAAGTCGTTGATTTAAATCATGCACGCTTCAGTTCGTTTGTGAGCAAACAAGAAGCCACGACAAACAGACAGATGATGAGTCCCGCGCTCTTATTGGCGTATCGATATTGAAGGAGACTTTTGACCATCTGGCAGAGCTTCATCTTGGGTACATGCCCAAACAGATTTGTGAAAAGTTGAAGGAAGATACGCGGAATTACATCTTTTACTGCTCCCCCGTATGTCGTCAGCCTCATAGGAGGTTTTCCAGAACTTTGAATTGTTGGTGGAAAACCAGACCGCGGATTCCCAGGAATTGTGTTAGCCAGGTAAATGAATGAAATGCTGGTGGAAAAAGGGGATGGCTTTGGGATTTAACTTTTCTTGGGTTACAGTAAAGGACATGGATTGCATTAATTTCAGCGAATGTCCTCGCAAATGCAGAGTTCCAGTTTGTGTGTGTAGAGGATTAGAGTCCCCACAGAGAGCACTGTACTCCCACTGTTATAATGTTGCCCCTCACTCTTCATAAGCAGAAGAACTTAAAAAGTCAAAGCTTGCGTGGAAAAGCGCATGAAGCCCCCCTGTGAATTATCCAGATTAAGTGTTCTTTAACCCATTTCTCTTCACTCTGGATCCATCCATGCCTCCACAGACGGGAGATATATTTAAATGTTCTGAAACTCAAATGCCAAGAACAAAAACTATCTTTCGTTTATCGCTTTGATTCAAGGACACCCAACTTCTGATATTTTAGCAGCTGCCTCGGGGATACAAATTGACGAGTGGGACGTTTAGACCATCGAACATCAATTATTGGTAATGGAAACACTAAGGAAGAAAACAAAATCCCTAAGGTGAAGGGGGGTAATATAACCTGGATTAACATCTGGTTGGTGTCCTTGTCTGGAGAACAATTACTGAACAACAACAGAAAATTAAATTTTCTATATGTCCCCGGAGGCAAGCCACTCTGAAACATTTATTATTGTTGTACTTACGCCGGCACGGTGAACCGCACTCACACGCTGACCTCATCCGTCATCCACGACGGAGAGAATCCTCTCAGTTCAATAACTGAAACTCACTTTGTGCTGCTGGATTGAACAGAGATGACTTTGACCCGCCATCAGTGACTCAGAGCGAGAAAAGTGGTATCTGACACCAAACGTGTTTTTATTGTTAAGCTATAAATAAATGTTATAATTTATTGCAGCCAGGCGGCGGCTTACATTCGCAGCTCGTATAGAAGCGAAGAGGGTGCGCAGGAAGGAGGGAGAGAGACCGAAAAAGAGCTCGGGAGAAGAGAAAAAGGGTGCGATGGAGGGAAACCTTTTACTAAACACGGGATTCGGGTTGTTTCGGCAGCGTTTGTGAGTCACGTGTTGTGGGAATAAGTTGTCTTTCTTTATCGAATTTGTTCAAGCTCTGTTTGAACAGACTCAAAGCGTCTCCCGAGGCTGAGATGAAAGATTCAAATTAACGGTCGGCATCAGCCCAGCTCAGGTGTTTTCACGAGCGCGCGCGTCTGCTTTCAGTCAGTCGAGGTAAGGACTTTTTTGGGTCAGGAGCAGGCTCATGGTCATGCCTCTCGTGACAGAAACCTATACAGCCCATAATAAGCACAGACCATCTGGACCGCTCAGTCTTGGGCTGCTATACTGGTCTGCCCCTTGGATTGATGCCTTGTTCTCTCTCGCTCTGTTTCTCTGTCTCTCTCTCGCTCCTGCCCTCACTCTTTGCTCCTCATATGTCATGCCAGGTTTGTTGTCTGACCATGATTTGCCCTGAAATCAGCCACGTCTGTGGGAATTAGTCAGTTTAGAGTAAACGTGCTCAGCCGCGTGTCTGCTGTAGGATTTCGCTGCAGACTCAGACCATTAGCTTAAATGCGCCGCAGAAATCGCGCAGGCTTTTCTTTCGGCGCCCTTGTGTTTTAACCTTCCGCAGACCGTTATCAATCACTTTGTCGGGCTGACAGTGATGAAACAGAGGCCCCCGTTATGTAGCAAGACACTGATGATAAATATCTCCCCACGTCAGTGTTACTTGTCCCAGAGCAAAGCTTATTGCTCCACTGAGTCACCTAAAAATACACGGAAAAAACATTTAAGAGTCCTGACATTACCTCCAGGCTGCCTTCCATTCCATTAACTTTTGTAACCCTAGACAAGTGCTCATCGAGCATTTATTTCCAAAAAGAGTAACTGTGTCGTAAATATGCGTGCATCACAGGTCAGCGGTGTCGCGTCGTTGGTATCCAACATCGACATTTTTGTTCCATTTTTTTAATTGAATATGGTCCTCTTCAAAATAAACAGCTGGAAATGTGCCATCTGTCACATCGAGGTGTACGTCAGTGTTCCTGGCATCTACTTGTTTTTGTCCACAGACAGAAATGCCACAGAGTTTTGTGTAGTGAGCGGCACAGCTCCCGGTTTAACGGATTCAAGGCCTTTATTCCAGTATTTTGGTTCGTGAATCGTAACACCGATGTTGTAATTAGCTATTGAAGAAAAAGAAAACCTGAATTTAGGAATTTCATGACCGACAATTGAGTCGTCTGGATGAAAGGTACCAGTATGTATAAGACGGGTACAACACAGGGATGTTGAGTACACGATCCAACAGCAACGAAAACCGTCACAGAGGTGTGCGGCTTTGCGCGGGTTAGCGGGAGTCAAGGCTAACACGACCTGGGCGAACGAGAACCGGCTGAACTACTGTACTCCATCAGGTACTCTCACACACCCTGTATTTCCCCCCCAATGTTATTGTTACATGTAGCTTGTTGTAATATTGAAAACTGACATGTTTTCGAGCGACTTTTGCGCTCCCCTCACTTCACAAACAACGTTTAATATATTCTCCCCGCACCAAAGCCGATATGTCAAATCAGAGTAGCAACAACTCTGTCGGTGAGCCCGGGATCACAGCTTTCAGGTTGCGTTTGCTTTAACTCGCCTCCTGGCAGATAATAAAAAAAAAAAAAAAAAAAAAAAAAATCTATTCCCTTCACTTTTCGACTTGTCACTTCACACTAGCAACAAAAGTTCCTGGAGTCAATTTGGGATTTTAATGGGTCGCCCTCCCGACAGGCTGCATGGTAAATCTGCTGTTGGGGCCAGTGCCCATCTATGATTCAACACATCCTCGGCGCCCCTTCCCACCGCAAACAGATGCGCGGGACGCCGCCTTACACCTCTCTTGGCCGCGGGCTTTCGCCGAAACCGAACGTGACTTCCCCATACATTTCCAGCTGCGGCGGCGGCGGCGCCGAAGAAACAATTCTGTCCCGCGTTCATAATTTAAGAGGGCTTGTGGTCCAAGCTGCACGCGGCTCTAAATGAATAATAGGCTGACAGAATCAAAAACAAGCCCGGGCTGTCAACAAGACGTCAAACCGAATAAAACAAACAGGGGCGCCGAGGCTCCTTCTCCACCGCTCGCTCTTTCCTTCCCTCGCGCTCTTATTGATGCCGACTCCTGCTCGCCGCCGCCGCCGCCTGCTGACGCGTCGAAAACGCACAAAGGCGCGCGAGCGGTGATCACAGGCATGTAAATTCCTGTTTCCCTTCATGACTCGCCGCTCGTGCGTCGAGGGCGCTCGTTGGGGGAGACGAGCGCCCTCGACGTGCGGGAAGGCTGCTTATTAGCAGAAATAGCCTTAATTTTCCACGCCGGGTCCGGGTCTCCGCCTTGGCTGAAGGTTCGCTAATTGGCTGCTCTCCCGTCAGGCTGACTGACTGGTTCGCCGCTTGATCGTCTCCAAGGTCGTTTGACTAACTGACCAGATAAGTGGCTGACAGACTTAGCGATGGTTGACTGATTGGCCGGGCCGGCTGACGGGAAAGCTCGCCGGGCACGTCTGATCGTAGCGCAGGCTACGCCACCGCGGGCCAGCCGAGCGGCGGTCCCGGGGAGGGATTATCGGTCCGCGCAGGCACGACGGCGCGTTTGTTTTAAGGTGAGACTTCAGAGCCGCCGCGAGTTGAGGAGCGGAGATAAACACGAGTTTGGAGCTCTTTCAGGAGAAGAAGCCGTCTTCGCTTTAAATTTTCCCTGACAAGCGCGGCGTTGCTTGGCTCTGCTGGCTCGTGCCCTGCAGCACGGCGGATTAAAAAAGTTTGGTTTGGCACCAAATTACAGGATCAAGTTGGATTAACTTGTTTGTTAAATTATTATTTTTTTTTAAAAGAAGCACGATAGCAGCACATCCTTAAACAAATGGATAATGACAGGAGCGTTCCTGTGCTCGCTGGCTGCGCAGGAGGAAGAGTTTTCTTTTAGGATCCTTTATTTGATCATTAATTAGCTTCCATGGGTCTCATTAATGAGCAGATTTCATGTTCTTTATTTAATGTTTTAAAGTGTTTGGCTGCAAACATCCACAATAAACACACTCTGGTAAATAGAACATAAAGATGGTTGGACGGTGAAGCAGCACTGATAATATTGGTAAACTGTTTTTAATGATTAAGCCACAACTCAGCAAAATTCCAACTACTTCTCCGTTGGAATATCAAGAATGTGATTCCCCTCCAGGGAAATGAACATTTTTGTTATCAACTGTATGGAGGGTTTGAAATCCCCGCTTCGATTACAGAAGAAACCAGACTTCTGAGCCCATAAACCTGGTTTTAACTGTTGCGTTTGCGGCCCAGAGGTGCCATTCCAACACGGCTGGCTGATATTATATAACAACCTCTCGCTTCCTTTTACTCTCTGACTCGATGGTATTTTTTTTTTTTTTCTCATCCAGCTAATTTTAAATCAAACCGTCACACTTCAGCGACCCCACTGGTTACTTTTTTCAGGTTTTTTTCCACGTCTGCTCAATATCACGGGAAATCTCTGGCTGTACCCCCCCCCCCCCCCCAAGCCCTGTTGAACCTTTCAGTTATTAATGAGAATTCAATCAGTTCATTACTCATCTATGATAATTTTTTCATTCCTCTAAGTACCGATCCATTTCACCTCCACGCTGCTGCCCCCCCCCTTCACTGTCAATAAAACCTTAAGAGAAACACAACGGCTCTCTGTCGCTCTAACTGCACTCTAATCACTGCCGAGGACGCGTCGTCTCCTCTGTCATTCACCTCCTGCCAGTCTGCTCCTGAACAAATAAAAACATAAATTATTGTGTTTTCTTGTTTGTGACTCACGAGGCAGCATCGGGGGGGCGTCTGAGCAGCGGGACGCGCAGACCAGCACCCCCCCCTCCCGCTTGTTGCTCGCCAAATTAAGAGTCAGATGGAGAAAAAAAAAAAAAAAATCGATTCCAATTTCATCGGTGGGTCAGAGACGCGTTTAGCGCGGCGCCGCTTAAAGTGTGTCAGTTTAAAGGTTTTGGGCGAAGGAAACAGAAAAACCGCCTTCCTGGCTCGAGCCTTCGTTCTCGGTTCAGATCGATGTGCCACCATGTGCCGCTGGATTTAAGGTTGTTTGCCCGCAGTTCTGTTCTGGTGTCTTCCACGGGAGCGTGTGTGCTGTATGACGGGAGCGTGTGTGCTCTATGACGGGAGCGTGTGTGCTGTATGACGGGAGTGTGTGTGCTGTATGATGGGATGGGAGCGTGTGTGTTGTATGACGGAAGCGTGTGTGCTGTATGACGGGAGCGTGTGTGCTGTATGACGGGAGCGTGTGTGCTGTATGACGGGAGCTTGTGTGCTGTATGACGGGAGCGTGTGTGCTGTATGATGGGATGGGAGCGTGTGTGCTGTATGACGGGAGCGTGTGTGCTGTATGATGGGAGCTTGTGTGCTGTATGACGGGAGCGTGTGTGCTGTATGATGGGATGGGAGCGTGTGTGCTGTATGATGGGATGGGAGCGTGTGTGCTGTATGACGGGAGCTTGTGTGCTGTATGACGGGAGCGTGTGTGCTGTATGATGAGAGCGTGTGTGCTGTATGATGGAAGCGTGTGTGCTGTATGACAGGGCGTGTGTGCTGTATGACAGGGCGTGTGTGCTGTATGATGGGAGCGTGTGTGCTGTATGATGGGAGTGTGTGTGCTGTATGACAGGGCATGTGTGCTGTATGACAGGGCGTGTGTGCTGTATGATGGGAGCGTGTGTGCTGTATGATGGAAGCGTGTGTGCTGTATGACAGGGCGTGTGTGCTGTATGACAGGGCGTGTGTGCTGTATGATGGGAGCGTGTGTGCTGTATGATGGGAGCGTGTGTGCTGTATGACAGGGCGTGTGTGCTGCATGACAGGGCATGTGTGCTGTATGACGGGAGCGTGTGTGCTGTATGACAGGAGCGTGTGTGCTGTATGACGGGAGCGTGTGTGCTGTATGATGTACGTATCGACTGGCATTGGTGAGAAGGCTCTCCTCTCACGCGTTTGGGTCATGAGCGAGGCCCCAAACTTCCCCTTCCTTGAGCCCATGGGAGCAGCTAAACCCACCTAATTGATCATTTTCCCCCCTGTGTAGCCTCCCCCCCCAACAGTGACACCCCCCCCAACAAAGTTCTTTTCCGAACATGGATATGTTTTAATCTACACTGTGAACTATGTCAACTGCTGCTTTGCATACAAATAAGCCAGCGGCTGTTAGAAGCCCCAGTTTTTCATCGCTCGCGCATCCACGGGCGAGCGCTTCATTTCCAAACGTAACTGTGGGTCGTAAGACGCCGCGAGCGCCAAAGGGCTGCTTCGTTCTTGGCACGCCGGCGCTTGTTTTCAGGTTGCGCTCCTGAGTTTCGAGCCTTTCCCCGGCTGGGATTTTCGCTGCCGTTCCGGCGCTCGGATGAAGGGCGGTTCTGTCTGGGAGGATAACGCGTCGACGCAGACAGTCCCCGGGAACGCGCGTGTGTGTGTATGTAAATGGGAGAGGGACGGAGAGCGGCTCATGCATAATGCCGAGGGCGGTGACGGTGACGGGGTGTCACGCTCGTCAGGCATCAGACCCCTCTGAGACTGAAATCACAGAGAGGCCGCTTCCAGTTTACTTGATTTATTTCAATATTTCTTTGTGGCGTCTCTTGAATTTGAATGTGCGTGTGCGTACTTTGAGACCGTCTTGATGTGGCAATTAATGGTCTTTAAATAAAGGCGCGGTGGCACGACCGTGATGCGTGGGCCCCGATCCCGTGACCCTTGTAGCAGCTTTTAAATGTGTTCTGTTTAATCTCAATTGGAGACGTTCATGGTAAGATGATCATTGTCCCTATAATGGGCTAATTACAATAGTCTGTCGTGTAGAACGATTAATGCTGTGCAAGCACAATGCTCCTGACCCGAGTGTGTGTGTGTGTGTGGGTGTGTATGTGGGTGTGTGGTGTGTGTAGCTTTTCTTCAACACAAGCAAAGACTTTTAATTGCTTATTTATTTTCTCTTCTCTTTATCCCTGCTTCATTCCATCTCTCCCTCACACACACTTGTACTTCTATCTTTGTGAGGACTTCCTGAGTGTGTTACCCTGTGCTCCGTTCCCCAACCACCCCTCTAACCATGAACCTAACTGGAGCTGAAACCCAATTCCTCAACCTGTCTTTTTTCCTGAAAGTGACAACCGTGTCACCGTCATATAGATCTATAGCTGCACACACATCACAGACAGACACAAGCATGCAGATGTGTGTGTGTGTGTGTGAGAGACATACACAAACAAGGTAATACACTCGAGGTAGTCCTGAGATCACCTTGTCCATCCTGAGGAAACAGTCAGTAATGTGCAGCACGATGAGATGAAGTGTGTGTGTATGTGAGTTTGTGTGTGTGCGCGTGTGCGTGTGTCCACATCAGCCCACTCTGTGGTGAGGGTGATGATTTTAAATGAACTCTGCCTCATTACTAATAATCGTATTGTTTCTGACATTTGTCTGCTTTTTCACGTGTTGCATAATAAGAGCTGCAGGTTGGTAAAATGGGCACATAGAAACTGTTGCTATAGAAACACCAGAATAAAGGAAACCTCCCTGGTAACAACACAAGTTTTCATTTCTTCCTGAGAACTGGGGCAAGATGGAACTGGGGTTTCGCTCCTTCCTTTGCTCTCCGGAGGCTCTCTGGGGGTCCGGACCTCCGCTCCGTCCCGACAGGCTGCTGCTTCTGCTCAACTCCTGATTGAAGGCGGCGGCTCTCAGCAGCGGACCTGCAGCGCCGACGCAAGAGAGGCTGAAACTGGAGGCATAATTATAGGTTTCAGCTCATCCCGTTTAACACCACGGCGCTTCATCTGCAGCCACACTGACATTTCTAATGGAGTCGAAAGGAGCCAGAGCTCTCCCGCGTGGAATCCCAGAAGGGACTCGCGGCTCCACCAGACACCTCTGGCAAGCATTGTTCAGCGTTCCTTCAGCACCGCGCTCATGCTCAGGGGACACAAGCGCTTGGTTTATTTGCCGTTAATTCCGCCATCACGGCGTCGTTTTGAAGCTACGGGCAGAAAATTAGCAGCTAAATCTGCTCGGTGCAAAACGCAGAGCTGCACAAGCGGGGAAGAGAAAGCCCAAACATGAAGCGAAAACATCTTCTAAGACCTGGTTTATGCGTTAATCCTCCAGCTGGGGCGTCTTTGATCCGGAGCAGACCTGGGTGCTGATGTGATCTTCTACTTCTCGGGTAAATTCTGGCTTCTGACCGAACAGGGTTTTGAGTTTTCTCTTAATTTCTCCGGCCCCCTCTTTTCACTCCTCCCTTCGTTTTCACAGGATCTAATTACAGATTATCGCGATACAGCGCGCGCCAGAGTGCTACGAGTCCTTTTATGTAAATGACCCAGTTTAATTACGGTTTGGACAGCCGAAGTTGTGTGAGACTGTTCAACTTTTAAACAGCGCTTATGAGATCCGCTCCCTGTTTTTTTTTTCTTTTTCTTGTCTGTAGCGACTCTGTTGCCCTCTCGCTTGAATCCTGAAGGTAATGGATGTGCAGCGCCCGACCTCCGCCCCGCCCGGGTCTCCCAGACTTCCGTCTGACCTCTTACTTTTACCGCCACCCTCCCCGTCATCCTTCTGAGGCCACCTCGGTGCCCCCTCATTTGGTCACCTCTGCCACACTGTTGCCGTCCTCTGACTGTTAAGTCCCCCCCCCTCTGCCGCCCCCCGCTCTGTTGTGCCTCGGGGGTGCATTCATTTTCCTGTTGATTGTTTCCCACCTTGCAGTCGAACCGCCGCTGCTCTTCCCTCATCCCTGCCGCTTCCATCTTAAAACACATCCTCTGTATTTTATTTTGTGTGTGTGTGTGTGTGTGTGTGTGTGTGTGTGTGTGTACCTCTGGCAGACGCACACAACCTGCTATCTCATGTGTAACTTCAGCGTCCCTGCAGATGAATAACAAAACGCGCTGCAGCATAGAATATTAGCGCCCCAAGGGCAAATGCACAGAGCTGCATCCCTCTCTCATTTGCACTCTTTACCTCTCTTCCTGTTCGCCGTGTCGTCCTTTCAACCTCTTCCCTTCGTTGCACGTCTCTTTATCTGCATCTGTGAGTGAAACGTTGCAGGCGATGCTGAGAAGTCTTTTTTTTAAGGGCTGCGTGTACGGTGTCTGTGGTAGCCTCCACCCGCGCGCACTCTGACCATAAGCCGTGACAAACGTACAGTCGTTACGCAAATTGCCCGGCAGGACGGGTCCGTCCGTCTCTCTGCATCTTCTTCATACATGCAGGAGACGTGCAGGGGCGTCCAGGGGGGACACGGCAGAGACAGACAGACAGGCAGACAGGCAGGAAACAAGCGAGGGAGGCCCGACAGCGGATTAGCGGCGCCGCGCTCCTGCTGGCTCCTCCCCACTCTGAGGGAAAAGCCCGGTTAGGACTGTAAAGTACCGAGCCGGTGCAGGTGGAACTAATTAGGTAAATACTGGAACTGACAGGAACAAATTCATTTCGCTGGTAAGGAAGCTGAATTATTTAGAAGCTGAATTAACTCCAGACCGTCCCCGGTCATCAGTATGAAAACGACACGCCGCGGCTTCAGACCGTCTCACCGGGATTTATCTCATGAAACACCCCCAGCATCTCTGAACGATGAGGTGTGGCTCCGGGAGGGGCCCCATGTTTACCCACGCGCGCTGGGGGATTACAGGGAACAGCTGAGACGTCCAGTGTTGCTGTGTTAAGTTTTATTTTTTTCTAATTCAAGCCTCTGACGAGGTTGTCTGAGAAGAGCACGAAAGGGGAAAAACGCTGAAATGTTTCAAATGTTTCTGTAGAAAAATGTTCTGTGCCCAGGTCACAGGCATGCTGAGGCGTAAATTGGAGCCCCGCCACACACACACACACACACACACACACACACACACACACACACACACACACACACACACACCCCATCGTGAAAGTAATCTAAGAGAAAAATTCAAATGATTCTATAAGGTCCTACTGCTGCGGATATACCGTCTCAAGTACCTGCCGCCTTCGCTGATTTACAGAGTCCATTAAAGTTCCGCGTTTAGAAAAGTAACAGCTAACTGCTCTGAGTTTCACTTCTGACCTGTCCAACAAACCTGCCCAGCAGATAAAAACGCAGATATACGGGACGCCGTGCGGGATTTACAGCGGCCCGTGCTCTCAACACAATACAGAAAAGGCTGAACAGAAAAAGGAGAATTTTCAGGCTGCTTAAAGAACATGAAAGTCGCGTCAGTTTAAATGAGTAATGCTTAAAAGATTCGGATTTTTCCTTCGGAAACCTAAAATGTTGGTGTGATAACTCGTCGAGAATGTCATGTCTCTCTGTTGCTGTCAGATTATTAGCTGTAAGCAAAGCACAACAGAATGCCTGTTGATGTGGGGCTGGAAAATATCAGCTAAACTATGTTGGGATGGATTAAGGTATCTTTAAAGATTACAGCTGTTAACTGCGAGGGATTACAGCGGTAAAAGAGCAGCAGCTTGGTGACGCTTTTATTAGTAGAGAAACGAGCTATAGCCGCTGCATGATTTGAACAGGAAAGAGCTGGCGTCGTTGGTGCGTGTGCGTGCGAGTTTGTGTGTGTGTTTGTGTATAACGAATGTGTGACCTGACACAGTTTATGGTACACCTCAGCAGAACACTCAGGAAACACACTGGAGGCTGTGCACGTGCACACACAAACACAAAACCACTTATAAGTTAGGATTGCTCGCCTCTCTCGCAGCCCTCTCCTGCCTTGCTGCACTCTTAACACGTGTTTAGCAGATTGCTGAGTTGGTGGATTTGATATCGCCTCGTAGCCTTGAATAAGGAAGGAACTGGAAATGGAAATGGGAAAAGGAATGCTGCCTTTTTCCATTTCTGTATCACAGTTGCGAGGCTGTGGTTCTGCATGGTGCAGTGACCAGACTCCGCGTCGACAGACATTTATCTGGGTTTCACCACTTTCTCACAGGAATAATCCATCGCGTGTTGCAGTACCGGTGTGAGTCACAGGGGGCAGTGTGGTGCACAGCCAGAAAATATAGGCTCATCATCTCAGCACATCCAAATTAAGTACATAAATTCCAGCTTAAGTGTATTTTTGTACATAAAGTGAGGCTGCAAATGACTTTCAGTCCTCACGTTAGGTTTATTTTTTTAATACTGGAACACCATGGTACAGTTTCAAAGTAAACTTTGATGCAGAAAGTGTGATTGGCTGCACTACTGTGCACCGCGGAGGGGCAAATCCATTCTGTAGGTTGATAGACGTGATCCCCGGGGCTACCAACACTCACAGCTATCACTCTAGCAGTGATGAACCTGCAGGCAGCTGCTGACTCACTCTGCAGCAACAACAGTCAATGTTTTTGTTTTACCCTGGAAACTCTGATGTTTTAGACCACCTTTCTAACTTTTAGGTTTCATTTTTACTGCAGTTGGATGCGGCTAAACGCCCAACTTTGCGTTGCCCTCACATCCCAAGAGCAGACTTATAGCAGCTATAGGGACAAAGGGTTGCAAATGCTCATATTGATCCACATTCACGTGCGGATACTCAAAGTGTAGACGGAAATTTCTGGACTTGTTATAAAGCAGCAAGTGGACGATCACCCCAGCACGTACCTGCTCGGAGACGGGAAGTCACCCCAGACAGGAAGCCCATCACAGCACACATCGTACACTCACACCTCTGAGCTGCTCTGGGTCTCCAGTGAACCAAATGTTATGTTTTTGGAGTGTGGGAGGAAACCTGCAGCTCCAGGCTCCAGACCGGAATCAAACCCGCAACTTCCTCGCCACGAGGCGACAGCGCTAACGACTGCGCTGAGGCCCGCGCGTCCCCACAGCTCCCCGCTCCTCATTTTCGGCTGCTTATTAGCAGCAACAACACTCATAAATGTGCAGTGCTGTGTCCCATCAGCGACTTCACACGTCGGGTTTTGGATGTGATATAAATACATTCTGACGTTAACACTCCTAAACCACTGTGGGCTGCCCGGGCAACTGTGAAGCCTCCCGAAAGGAATGTGAGCCCGTGGCTCAGAGCGAACCATCGGTCCGATATCTGAGCAGTAAATCATTCACATCAGGTCAAATGTTGATTCTTTTCACAGGTAATTACCACCTTTAACACAAACCGACTGAAATATAATGTATTCTGTGTGTATTTATATGCTCCGTGCCTCTCCTCTCCCCTCTTCTCCTCTCTTCTCCCCTCCTCTCCTCTCCTACATATTCTATCCTCTACCTGTTCTATCCTCTACCTGTTCTATCCTCTACCTGTTCTCTCCTCTACCTGTTCTATCCTCTACCTGTTCTATCCTCTACCTGTTCTCTCCTCTACCTGTTCTACCCTCTACCTGTCCTATCCTCTACCTGTTCTATCCTCTACCTGTTCTATCCTCTACCTGTTCTCTCCTCTACCTGTTCTATCCTCTACCTGTTCTATCCTCTACCTGTTCTCTCCTCTACCTGTTCTATCCTCTACCTGTTCTATCCTCTACCTGTTCTCTCCTCTACCTGTTCTACCCTCTACCTGTCCTATCCTCTACCTGTTCTATCCTCTACCTGTTCTATCTTCTACCTGTTCTCTCCTCTACCTGTTCTATCCTCTACCTGTTCTATCCTCTACCTGTTCTCTCCTCTACCTGTTCTATCCTCTACCTGTTCTATCCTCTACCTGCTCTATCCTCTACCTGTCCTCCTCTCCTCCTCTCTCTCTACCCATCTGTCCATCATCAGGAGGGTCCCCCTACATGAGCCTGGTCCATCTCAAGGTTTCTTCCTGTTAAAGGGGAGTTTTTCCTTGTTACTGTTGTTTGTCTGGGGTTAGGTCCTGGGATCCTGGAAAGGCCTTGAAACAATGTTTGATTGCAAAAGACGCTGTATGAATAAAGATTGATTGATTGATTGTGAAACCCAAAGCTTCGGCCTTGACGGCTACAAACCCTGAATGATTGTTTGTCCTCTGTGGTGTTGCCACCAGCCAGAGGGGCGCCGCGAAGGGGGTCGAACGTACACGAACGGCGCTTCAGATTTTAACATTCATGTACGCGCATGAAGGCAGCGGAGGCACTTTCACCTCTGGAGCAGCACAGGCCGGCAGCTATCGTTAACAGTCTCCCAGAAGCCACTGGAAATGCAAATGAGCCGCCTGCTCTCCGGCCCCTCTGTCAGCGCGCGCTCTGGCAACCTTGGTGCAGCTGCGCGGTCCGGCGGGGGAGCGCCATCATGTTTTAGTAATGGCGCACTCAAAAAGTTCCGGCAACAAAAAGTTTGAAAAGATGCTCGCAGCTTTCATATCAACATCCCGACTAGAGGGAGGAGATAAATAAAAAAAGAAGCTCAAAAGGATTCTCGTGACGGGGTTAAACACCGCTCATTAGGAGGGGCGCATTGCGTAACCGCGCTTCGGAAAGTTTGGGAGCTTTTAATATGAAAATCTAAATAAAGTTGATGCAAACGCGGGGATTGTCACACACCTACCTCTGTCCAATGCACACCCTTTTCACTCTTTATTCTCCTCTGTGTGTTTGATCCTCTCACTCACACACACACACACACACGCCCATATGTGTGTGTACGCTCACGCACACACCCAGAATCCATCACACCTATCTTTTATCTCCAGACAACAAGCCCTACTCCTCGCTGACAATATGTGGGATTTACTCTGCGCGCTGCCTTGATTCTCCCTCTGTGTCTTGCCGTGTTTGTCTGCGTGTCCCTCGCGTGTGCGCGGAGACGTGGGATGACACATATCTCTGCTCCACACCTTATGGTTTCCATGGTGACCGGTGGCCAGGCAGCCTTCTCCCCGCGGATCTCTGTCAAAGTTTTCTCAGCGTTTATTAGTTTTCAAACGCGACACTGTGTTTGTTTTCAATTCTTGAAGACCCCGCCAGCAAAGTTTACTTATACCTGAAACTAAAATCTGCAATAAGTCGGCCCAGAAAGACTAAAAATGTTAATACAAATGTTTTGTGACTCGAATCCAGAACTTGTTAAAGGTTCAAAAGCCCCAAAGTGGCGGACAATCATTAAAAGCTGTTGCTTTTAAAGAAGAGAACATTCTCCTTTTTTCAGCATTAACTGCATATGGATTTATATATTTTATATTTTTTTTCCAGACACCAGCTTTTATCCCCACTTAGCATCAGCTAAATGGCCCCGATGGTTGATTTTAACTGCAGTCCCATTTGCCTAAACTGTTGACAGTTTGGCTGTGGGCTGACAGCGAGTGCGAGGAATGGCAATAGAGAGGAAGACAGACAGAGAGGTATTTGTTCTTCGTGGGATAAATATAGGAGATGAGTGGGTGGAATAAAAACAAACCAGCACTGTAGCTTCATAAGAGAGAAAACAGGCAGAGATCTAATGACGCCGTGAGAAAAATAAAATGTGACGTGGTGACGATAACAGCCATGAGAGGGGGACAGGATGCAGTGGCAATTAGGGGGAGATGCAGTAATTCTGAAAGTAAAGTAACTGTGTAAGAGGGAAGGAGAGAATAGATGTATAGACAGGTAAAGACAGAAAGATGGGGAAGATGAGAGGAGCCAGGAGAGAGATGACGCCGCTGTTGTAGCGAGAGGGAAAATAAACAGGAGGTTAAAAGGAGAGAAAGGAGAGAGTGACGGATAGAAAGACAAAATGTGAGGGGGGAGAGATGCAATGATTCTGACACTGAGATAATGAGAGAGAGGGAGAGGGAGAGAGGATAGGATGACGTAGGAGGGAGCAGGAGCAGCCAAAGAAAACAAGGAAAGACGGAAGCAGATTTATTTCTATTTACTGTACTCTTCTCTTTCTTTGTGACGTCTCTCTTCAGCGTAATTCAACCCCCAATCCAAACTCCAGCCCTTAACCCCCCTATACCAGTGTACAAGAGAACACACACACACACACACACCCTTTTTCCCCACAGCCACCTAATCACTGCGGTCAATAGATCCTCACAGTGTAACTCGGGAGTGATGCATTTGATTTGTGTTCCAGCGCACTGTAAAAAAGAGCAGGCTGACATTTGATTTATGAGCCTGGGACCTTGCAGTCAGGTGGGACTGGATTCTTCCACCTCTCTGCTGCTTTAAAGCACCTTAAATTACAACCTTTGTGGCTGTTAGGCAGATTTGTGTAAGAGAGATGTCATTACTGAACCAAACAATCTTTCTGCTGGAGAAAAATCAGCCTTCGCTGACGAGTGACAAACCCCCATTTGAACACCGGCATGGAGGGCCGATGATATCAGTATGTAAATGTGTGCGATATAATTGAAAGAAAACACAATTACAGTCCAAACACGTATTTACAGATGCTAATAACTGCCCAGTGGAGGGGTCCATGCAGCTGCAATTAGAGCTATTTTAAGAGCCATTTTAGACCAGCAGAGGTCATGTGGCCGCAGCACGCGCCGAAGCCCCAGCATGTCGATATTGCTTGTGTAATTACCGTCCCTGCCGGCAGAGGGAGACAGAAACGCAACACCGCCGACAGTCGGCCCGAGTTTGCGCGACTGCAGGAAAATCACATTAGCATTTGGCTCCATAAAATGCTGATGTGTGTAGTCACAATCGGCGTTTGTTGTCGTGCTCACAACGACGGGCCATATGGCTATCAGTTTACGGACCAACGGCACCGTCGCTGAATCACCGCTTCCTCGGGAAAGACACAAAGTTCTCTTTCTCCTTAATACCTTGTGTGATGCCTCAATATGGTATCTGATGCAACGGGAGTATCTGCCTTCGTTTCCTTACTCCATCTGTTCCAGGGGGACACGGAGGGATCCGACCACGATAGAGCGCACGCACAGACACAAAGGCGTCTGAGGGGGAGAGGTGAATTGGGTTGGAAAGACAATTGAGAACAATCTGAAATTAATCTGGACACAGCAGATGGTTTGAAGTGTGTGTGGGTGTGTGTGTGTGTGTGTGTGTGAGAGAGAGAGAGACAGAGAGAGTGTACTGTAGCTATTTACACACATATTTAGTGTTACTTTGTAGAACATCTGGTGTGTGTGAGTTCTGCTGCCATTCTGATGGTCGAGTACATTAAAGCAGGGACAGGCTGCTGGTTACCAACGTGAAGCAGTTGAGAGGCAGATCTTAAAGTATCCTATTTCTGGCAAGCTAACCTTCAAACTAGTTGATTTCGCACGCCCCCCGATGTGAACCGTTGCTGCGTGACGTGCGAGTGCAGGTGAAGGCCGCCAAGCGGCCGCCGTGGGATTTTCGTTTAAAAAGCGACGCCACCACAACGTGGACGACGCCGAAGCAAGCGTTGTGTTCTGTGACCGGTTAAGTGTGCATGAGCGCACGTGTCCTGGGAGATTATTTCTGCTCTGAGATCAGATTGGAGTATTAACGGCGTCAGGGTTAAATGGGTCTTGGAATCTAAATATACGGGGCGAGTGCGCCGCTTGCATGAAAGCCACGGCAGTCATGCTGCGTAGCGGCGCCGCACGCCGCGAGGCCCGTGTTGCGTTAAGTTTGAGGCGCACGTCAGGGTAAGGTATTCGACCGCGCGCGACACAAACGGAATCGGCTTCAATCAGGCTTTCGTTCACAAACATAGAATCGATATTTGTCGAGATTCTGGGGAGGACGGGACTTCAAATAAACGTAAGATGAAGTGAAATCGCCACAGTTTGGATCCACGTTCTCCGTATTTTGAGTCCTTCACAGAACTTGACAAGCGTTACGAGACCACGGGCGAAAAAGTGACAAAGTGTTAAAAATCTGATCGATGCGAGGCAGAAATGAAAAGAAGAGAATCTCACATCTGAAGAAAGTATAATTAAATGCAGCATGCCAGTCTGAGCTCCTGAATTTCTAATCTTGTTATATAATGGATGCTAAACTTCTGGAATCTTCATCTTTGAGTCTTAAATGCTGTTTTTTTTTTTTCTCCTCTCTCTCAGCGGAATCTTGCGGCGGCGTCGTCCAAGGACTCAACGGCACCATAGAGTCACCCGGGTTCCCCCACGGCTATCCCAACTACGCCAACTGTACCTGGCTGATAATCACAGGGGAGAGGAACCGGATCCAGCTCACCTTCGTCACGCTGGCGCTGGAGGAAGACTTTGATATTGTATCAGTTTATGATGGTCAGCCGTCGCCTGGCAACTTAAAAATGAGGTTAGAAGCTGATCTGTGGTTTCCCCTCTGATCTTCTTTCTCTTCAAACCCTTCTGATGTTCCCTTCTTCTCCCCGCTCATCACAAAAACACTTGACAGCAGCTGTTTTACTTAAATACTTTATTTATCCTGAATTGGAAACGACACCGAGTCACGAAGGAGTGAGTGTCAGCTTTAATTTGACTGGATTATTGTCAGGCTGGATGAATAGTTTAAGAAAAGGACATTATTCCTGCAAAGCGTGGACTTGATAGTTTGGTTAAGACTTGAAAATAAGCCTTTAATTGATAGAGTGTTCAATAACGTTTTTGGCACATTTTTATGGAAAAGTTTTAGTGTCGCACTAAAAGATTACTGCAGCATCCTCGTTTTGTCTTGAACTCTTAATTTTAATGGGCGATGAGGCAGAAATTTCTCTGCATAATAATCAGTCTCAGGTGGAGTAAACTGCTTATTTATACCACATTATAGCATTTGCATACATTTAATGAGAGGTTGGATAGTTGTGTAACATTAAAGCATCGGCGTCCACATTAAAGCTGTCAGGGCTCCCACGGGTCAGCAGGTCGAGGTGGAAGCAGACATGATTTAATGAAGCAGTGTAGCTGCTGATTACGGGGTCATCCCTGTGGCCCCGGGTCTACCTGGAGTCAAGCATGTTACAGGTACATACAAGGTGCCTTGAGTGCTATCGTTGAAGCACTACTGTTGAATGGTGTATCGCCTCCATCCCTGCTGGACGATGGCATGATGGTATGATTTCCTCTTTAGAGTGAGGTGCCTGCAGACATGGAAGTAGACACATGATTTCATCGCAGTAAGATGCTTTTATTTAATTCTATCAGCACTTCAGCACAGAGAGTCTCCAATTTATTTTCTGTGCTTCTAAAGCAAAACTTCTCACCCAGTAGGATAGCTTCTCCGAGTGGGCGGGCATCTGCAGTACAAGGACCCAATCTGATTGGCTCGGCAGTGCTCTGGGAGAAAGAGAGACAAAAGGATTACATTTTTATCAGAGCAGAATAGATAGATTTTGTCAGACTGTGATGGTGAATCAATAACACCTCACTGCAGTTAACTTCGTTTTCATACATTAGTCAGAGTTTTACTTTTAACGATTCATCTCTTAACCACTTGGTCAGTTTTTCCCCACAAAAATCGATCAAAGTGCATCTGGAATTTGTAACTGGGATAAGTATCACTAAGTTATGAATTGTTGTGCCTGACAGATGGTTCGGTATCGAGTTGTTTTTGTTTCTGTTGCTGCGGAAGATGAAACTCAGACCAGGAGAAGGTGTAATCGATCAACCCGCTGCAACTCGGCAAACAAACAAACAAACAAAATATATATCTCAGACATTAACGGGGCTTCTTATGGCCAGTGTCAAAAGGTTAAATCACACTATTACTAGATTTCTAGATCATCCCAATGTGTTTATCAACAGGACCGGGATGCAAATGATAACTGGCAATCACGTTGCTGTGGGCCTGTAATATTGTTGCAGCTAAGTACAGAGAGAGCAGCATCTGGCTGGCAGACTGAAGGAGCTTATTCATAGCACTCGGTTGGTGTGTAGGAGGAATATGCTGTGAATGCACCAAGTGCTGTTTGAAGTTGCTGGAACAGTTGGTGTAACAAGGAATTTTTCCTTGAAAACATTATTTTGCAGTGTTGTTTGGCAGTGCATGAGTGGAATACTTAACTTGACTGTCTTTGGGAGAACGGCGTAGACTGCAGATCCCTCTTAGAGGTGGGTTTTTGCAGAGGCAGACAGCTTCGCTTTGTTTTTCTGATTCTCCAGCTGTTTCTTTCTGAGGAACCAAGGCTGAATTAGACATTAATATTCATTAAAAAGATTCAACGCTGATGAGATGTCTTGTAGATAATAAATTGTCACAGTGTTGGGCACAGGCTGGGAGGCCTTCATATCACACCAGTCACGAATTCACTTCGACACAGAGAGAAATTATGTCGCAAAGTTTGATTTACAATGAACAAGCCCAGGAACGCTGCAGCCCTCTGACTGTGTGGAAAGTCTTTAGCTTAGGTGAGGCAAAGTTCTGCAGAGTCGGCTGCTGCTAATTAGATAACTACCAATTTGTTGGTTTTAAAAAAGGGCCGATGAAGACGGCGCTCCTTCGCCCTGAGGTGCTTTTGTACCCGCATTATGTTTGAACAAATACACAAGGACTGTTCCAGCTGCTGTTGCCCTCATCCGTTAAAGGTCAGCACAAGTGGAGCGCAGTGTTTGCTTGCGCGGCTCCTGACCCGTGCACTGGCGCACGATCCATTCCCAAAGTCGCTGGGCTGGGTTCAAGTGACTAATCCGTGGGCTCGTTGTCCTCTTAACTCGGCTCCTGTTGATGTTAGCTCCGTCCTCTGCACTCTGACCGGCGCCGCGGCGCTGGGGTCGGCCCAGGGGCCAGCCTCCTGTCCTCAGGCTCTCCCTGGCGTTTCCGACTGCGTGCTCAAGCTTCGGCCCCGCCCGGAAGTTCTGTCAGCGGCTCTGAAATCACACCCGGCGCCACCCCTGCGCTTATTAAAATATTCAATATTTTTCAGTGAAGTCCTCCTGCTGCTGCCTGTTCTTTGCGCGAACCCTGCGAGGGCAGCAGTCAGCCTGCAGACCTTAAACCCTCTCCTCCTCTCAGCTGGTGTCTGAATGCTGCAAGACTGCCTGATATGAGCCCATCAGGCTGCCCACAGGAACGGTGGGATGGAAGAGAGAGGCCGTCTTTGTTCACAAAGAGGAGCACAGAGGGGGCTGGATTTATATTTCAGGCCTTTAGTGTGGGGAATGTTGCAATCTCATATAGAGAAGAAGGGCTGACCCGGCATCTGTGGCCTGATCGCAGCGGCCCCAGCTGTGCGTCAGCAGCATTAGCTCCTCTCCGTCCCACTCACTCTGTAAACTGGTGTCAACAGTGTGGAAATAGTTGTTTCTAATGCTCTCGAGCAGGAGCCACTGCTCTTTCCATACTGTTTATATGAAAGGTGTAATTTGTACGTAGCTGAGGTCTTAAAATAAAAATGAGAGAAGCATGAGACCTCGTTTTAGCCTAACTGGGCATGTTTGGAGCACATCTGAGACAACTGTAGTACAAATTGAGTTATTTCTGGTGCTGATATTCTTCACCAGCCAGTCCCTGCTGTGGCTGCCAGGCTCACATTTACCCTCTGAGAGGGATTTACATGGCTAAATAATGTTTTACAGCTGTGGAGCCAGCCCGTTTGTGGTGTTGTATCATTTTTATTTCAATGCCGACTGCTAAGTGTCCTTGAAACATTACAAATGACTTCTAAAAATCACATTCCAATGCCTTCTGTGCTCGTAAATAAAAAAAGGGTAAACGGTCTTGTGTGCTCAAAGCTTTGCTGTTAGAGGTCAGAGCCAGGTTGGGATGCTGGTATTTCAGTGCCGTCTGTGGTGAGCGTCGCTGGCAGGTGGGTGAAGGTTCTGCTGCCTCGTCGTGTGAAGGGCACACCAGCGCAAACAGACTATTTCTGTAATTAAAGTCACAACCTCAACTCTCTGTACTTCTGACTCTAACTTCTAACTGTGTAATCTCGGCCTGTTACGCGCGCGCTGGTTGTTGTTTCATCGTCAGAGGCCACAGCCCAGAGTAGAACATTGACATTCTAGCATCAGCCCCTCCGCTGGTCTGCTGTCAGCTAATTGCGTGTCCACAATGACTGTTGCCCATCAGCTGCTTGCAGAGGTGGTTATAAAGCTGCCCTTGGACCTGCAATTCCAAAGTTATGTGGCACATTTTTGATCCCTGCTGGAAGATTTATTACCCCCTCTGTGAACCACTCTGCAACATATTAATGAGTTTCTCACAAGATCACAAAGTTGACATTTTATTTGTTCATTGGTCCACTCTTAACAGACCTACTACATAAATCACGACATTCTTTGTGTCTTCGTGTTAATGCGCCATAAATCAGAAACGCCTTTTAATATACAATAATTCACTTTAAAGGCGAAACGTTGCGCACTATATTACATTCACAGGACAGCTCTTACAGAATACATACAACTATGTAAGTTTAGCTAAAAATGCAGCGTGTCAGATTTGTTGCCATCTAGTGGTGAGAATGATGATTGCAAGAATAAATAGAACCAACAAAATTCCACTTTTTCCTTTAAGTATTTCTGTCCATCCATCACTTTCTTCCACTTATTCCTCCACTGAGGGTCACGGGGGGACTGGAGCCTGTCCCAGCACGTTGGGCGAAGGCTGGGTCACCCTGGACTGGTCCCAGTCAAACACAGGGCTGACGCATACAGACAAACAACCATTCAAGCTCACCAATCAACCTGATCCCCAGCTGTTCATGTCTCTGGACTGGGGGAGGAAGCCGGAGTACCTGGAGGGAACCCACACAGGCTCAGGGAAAACATAGAGACTCCACAGAAAGACCCTAGCCTCCTTCTTTGTCTGAGGCAACACCACCACACCACCATGCTGCCCCCTTTGAGTATTTAATTTCAGATATTTGTTGTTTTATAATAACACAAAAGTAATTGTATATAAACAATAATGCACAAATACATTTAAATATGCAGTAATTGCTGTGCTGTTATTATCCTCCATATAAAAAAATCACATTTTATTTCCTTTCTCTCAGTAGATAATTAGAATAGTTTCTAATCCTTTAAATCACAGTAATGGAGAATCAATGTAATATGTTTTTGTAATGGCAATAATAGAGAGCTATTAAACGATAAATAATAAACAATACATCTATCTATTAAATATCCACAACCCCCAGCAAATACAGAGTAACACCCAGACTTTTCTGAGAAAAATAGGGCAACACTAGATAACCAGGCAATGGAACTAATCCAGGACTACAGCCAGGGAAGGAAGGAAGAAGAGAGGAGAGGGTGGAGAGAGAAGGTGGGACCGCTAGAAGAATAAAGAAAGAGACATAGGACCAGAGGAGGACACACACCCACACACACACACACGCACACGGAAGATGCTAAAGCTAGTAGAACTAAGTCCCTCTGCGGTCGGTAGTTCTGTCCGTCTGTCTGTCTTATTGTAGTCCTGATAATTCTCTAAGCTGCTTCTGCTTGTCACCAGCACATCAGAAAGTTGAGCACAGTTTTCACAACAAGATAAGAGTGGGCCACAAGGAAACTTAAAGAAGAAATAACATTTGTTCCTACATTTCTGCAACTTCCTGACCATCCGTCCATCCATCATCCACCGCATATTATTTTCTTAAGCTTTTGTTTCCGATAAAAAACAAGATTTGTTTTTGATTATCTGAGTTATGTAACTTCATCCTATTCTTTGTGGGACCCCCTCCCTCAAAAAACATAACAAAAAAAGTGGGACAGCCAGGTAAAACCACATATCAGTACACTAATAAATAAAGTGGTGGTGAAAATGACCTGGAGTCCCTCAGTGATGATACCCCCCCCCCACATGCCAGGTCAGAGTATTTAACACTGCTGAATGTGGAATCCAGGAATTCACAAGTGACTCAAAGCAAACAATGACCCAGATGACCTTTGGGCTCGCTGCAACCTTTCACAAAGTCTGGCTGCAGCAGAGATTTCCCCCGGTAAGCAGGAGGATTTCATCAGCAGAAAAGTCCAGCGCGCTTCGCTGTGAGGTATGAAGGTGACCAAGAGATCTGACGGCACGCTGCGAACTGGCGTGGAGTTCAGCCATTGTGCTGGACCGCACCGCTGATGAGAACATTTAGGCCCGCGGGCGTCCCGCTGCACCTGTGGATGCTGCTGCACAGCGGGGGTAAGAGGACCCAGGAGGGGGGCTGAGGCAAAGAACAGGGGAGTTACAAGTAGATCAAGAAATAGAAACAGCGCTTCTCACCCTGGGAAGAAGAGAGAGAGAGAGCGAAAAGGCTGGGTGACTCTTCTGTGGCTGTTTCAAAGATGCCTGCACAGAACGCGCGGTTTTGTCATTCCACGCGGCTCTGGATCGTTCAGAAGTCCTACACCAACACGGGGGGGGGACAAGCTCCAGCTGCAGATGTGAGTCAGAGCTGAAACGGGTCCACAGGACCGCGCAGCACGCCCTGCGCTCTCTGCAGCAGCGCCGGGGAAGCGTCGCTGTGGTTTTACTGGTGACGGCAGCAGAGCTTCAGCTGCTCTTCCTGCACAGGTGGGACAACAGAGCCTGATCCGCGTGCGCAGGGAACAGAACCGAATGTGCTGTGTCATCGCACACGACAGCCCGCGCTTCCAGGCGGGTTTTTCATGCTGAATAATGTACCGTCTTAATGTAGCTGCCCCGGATAATTAAAGCGATTTATACCTCACGCATGAAGAATGTGCTATCACGACTGGAATGTAAGCTGCGAGGTTAAAAAAAAAAAAATCAGTTTTCATTAGAGTCACGGGCCACGGTCCAGAGATCTGTCTCGAAATTAACGACTCTTCAATGTTTTAATTCCATTTTTGAGCTTGTTAGATGTAACTTGATGGCACGGCTTTTTAAAGGGCTGTCGGCTGATGGCGTAATTCATTTTTAAAATCACAGCTGTTGTTCAAAATGCGTTCAGATTTTTCTCCTTTTTTTTTTTTTTTTTTTGACAAGTCAAGGTTTAGACAGGCGCACATTAATGATGCATTCACTGTCGCAGTTAACATTTTAAAGAACCGGAGCAAAGAGCAAAATCTAAACAGGCTGCCCTGCAAGTGCGATAGGTAGGCAAGACACAGGTGGACGACGCACAAAAGGTTGACGTCGTCTCTAAGCGCTCCTGCCGGAGACGCCGCTGAAACATCAGTTCGGTTAACCATAATGCTGAAGTTTCCATGGCAACAGTCAGACGTTACAGCAACAGCAATTTCCAGCTGTCTTATTTAGCCGTCCCTTAGGGTTAGCACTTGATTTATATTTTGCATATCAAAACATCAGAGATGGTGAGATGTAATGTGCGCAGGCACCCAGACACGAGGCCCCTGGCGCTCTTTACCGGACCGGTTTAGCCGACTGGCATTTGTAGAACATCTGAACTGGCGTTTATCCTGAACGGCCTACCCGCATATTCCTGCCCCGCGGTCATCTGCTGTGTGGTAACACGGAATCTTCTCACTTACTGAAAATTGAGATAAAACAATTGTTTGTTTCAACTAGATCAAGGTGGAACGGGAGTCTGGAGGGATCCCAAGCGGACCCTCCCCCACGCGTACATGAAAGCGGGGACGAAAATACTCTTTGATATCAGGCGAAAACCAGTGGCGATCTGCAAATTCCCAGGTTCCCCCCTTGAATTCATGCCCCACAATGGTGCTCCACACTTTCAAACTTGTGGACAAACAGCGTCAGCGCTTCCTTTAAAGCGGAGAGAACATCATTGCGGCCCTCAAACACGGAGAAGTGCCTTCAAAAGTGAAACTTTTAAAGATTCGGTTTCTCACTCTTTCATCTGTTACTGAGTGTTTATGATGTTTTTGTACATCTCGTTTAGCATTATCAGGGTTGTGTTGTTGAAGGGTGTCTGACAGCAGAGCTAAAGGTGCCCCTCCATTTTCGCGTTCTGTAAACTTCTAAACTCTCCGAGCTTTTTCCTCCTCTCCCTCTTTTCCCAGCCATTGTGAGGAGTTTCATTGCGCCCTCACACTTCAAGATGTCCGTGTTCCACGCTTGGACTCACTCATTCACTCGCTTTCTCTTCTCCTCGCCATGCTATTGTACTGCTGGTTCCCCCGGCTGGAGAGTTCGTTTTCAGAAAGAGAACATGCACACGGGCGCGAACAGACTCGCTGCAGAGTTCCCCCAGCATGGAACCTGGAAGATAGCGAGGGACAGAATGTGACGGTGGACAGATTGTTTTGCCACATAATAATTAGAATAATAACCTTTATTCACGGGGCAGCTTTGAAATGCTGGATTTGCTCAACAAAGAGCAGAATAAGAAACATTCAGGAGAGTTAAGAAGACAATGAAATGATGATGCAGTATCACCAAAGGACGTCAAAGCAGGAGTCCAACCTGGAGGAGGAGAAGGAGGACTTTGAGAGTTTTTTCAGGGACCTTGGAACTGCTGGAGCATCCCTGTCTCCACCCGCCTGTTAGTGCCTGATGATGGATAAAACAGCATTAGTGACTATTCTCTAGGTGATACATTTGTCTGTCAATGAAATTATGTATTCCTTTGTAACATTTCTATCATAGAGGAAAGTATTAGAGGTCGAACTTGCTTAGAGTCGTGCAGATTATAGTAAAGCAGTGCAGCTAATAAGCTTCATTTTGCTGCCTTCTTACTAATCACGGAGGAGGAAATTGGTAAATCTCCTGCTGTGACAAGCGCGTGATGATGATGATGCACGCCCACCTTTTTCATCATTGATGGTATGGTAGCGTGGGCGAAACCAACAATGGAAGAAAACAGCCCACGGTCCAGAAACAGGCGCATGAGCTGGTCTTGAACATAGTCTCAGTGAGCGTGAGTGTGTCACTCACACACCATCCACACACATGACCGGATGGTGTGCGTCCTGTGATGGACAGGTGACCTGACAAGGGTCATTGTTGTACAGCTGCAGGCCTCCTTGAGCTTTAGCATCGTATTCACCAGCATTTGTGGCTCATGACGCTGGTTAACATCATATCATTGATGTCATAAGCACACATGAGCTGGTCTTCCCCACCAGCCCACTCTGGAAATGCTCAACCTGCCCCCCCCCAACAGGATGTCTGAACAAGCAGAAGATAGTTCTCTGATGTTGAGTTTTGTTACAGAACCATGAACTCCTCATCATTGCCATAATTATCCATGTGGGGGACTAATAAAGGCGGTAGAGAGCTGAACAATTTACATGCTGTTTTCACGCGCGCGAACCGTCGTAGCGAGGACATTTTCCCAGTGAGAAACCTGAACAAACCAGGCTAATATCAGCGTGACCAGGCCTGATGTTTCCATGTTAGTCCGATCCCTGATCGCCACGCGGCCCTTTCCCACACAAGCTGACAAGGTTGCTACAGCAACCCCAGATGAGTCATGACGAGCGACTGACAGCTGACTGGGGGCCGTCAGAGGCACTTTGTCACGCTGAGGCACGTCTGCAGCACATTCACAGGCTGCACGCATCCTTTTCTTCCCTCTCACCGGAAACCTGCCTGCCTTCTTCATCAGCACCAAAATCACATCGACAAAGAAAAGGCTGGCAATTGAAGACCAAACTTTTAAGTTTCAGGCATGTTAATATTTCAAAGAAATAATGGGACATATGGAGGTAAACTATATGTATATTAAATAAATTAAATTCATTCACCGACATCCTGCTGGTCCAACCTGCATTGATTTTATGGATAAAGGACTTTTAAAAGCCAGACCAAAGCATGCGCTTTTAAATCTGGAACAGCAGTTTTACAGGAATGCCCCAGGGCTCTGTTTTGTGTCCCTTTCTCTTCTCTGTGTGCACCAACATCTCCTGCAGCAGAGAAGGAGCGAGTCTTTTAATGTATGCAGGTGACACGGCCTTGGTCGCCCACCTGATTGATTCCCAGGCAACCCCCGACATCAGCAGGAAGCCCGTGCCCTGGTCAAAACCTTTGCCGGAGGCTCATTAGCGCTTAATATCTCCAAGACCAAGTCGATCTAGAGCTAAAAACCAAGAGCACCTGTTCCAGCTGCTCAGCATCGAAGGTCATCGAAGAGCAGGTTGAGAGTTTTAAATATCTGGGGACAGAGTTTGACAGCTGTCTGTCCTTCACGTGGACGCTGTCCACAAAAAGGCGCAGCCGCAGCGTCTTCATCATTTCCTCGTGGTTCTGCTTCCTCTCCTTCTCCCCCAAAACTCTCTCGCATAATGAAACAGGCCAGGACAATAAGCAGCCCAGCTGAAGACAGATTTCTGTTTTTTTACTGAAAGCAGACAATAAAGTTTCTACCTACTTATCGAACTGAAAATGAGAAGAAAGGTGATTATTGGATAATGAAGAGATGAAAATGGAGAGAATCAGGCAGGAAGGGCCTAAAAAAAGAATCTTAAAAATGATGTAAACACACGGGCACATGAAATGATTCAAACCAGCTGAACGGAATAGTGATTTTTGCTTTATTAGCATGCGAAATGTGCTGAGAGAGAAAACAAAGTGATAATTCATATCAGCGAAAGCAGAATGGAGGCACGGAACGAAGGAAGGGGATAAACAGATTAGCAGGCCATGCAAGGACAAACTCATCATCATCACGTCTCAAGTTTGACGGGAGTTTTTCTCTTTCTAATATAATATAATGTGTTTGTGATCATCCAGACAGACGGCAGTCCCGTCCACCAGAGACGGTCCTCTCTGCCGTCCCACCATCTGTCTCCCTCCCTCTAAATGTCATCTGGTTCTCCCTCTCATGTCAGCCTGACTCCATGTGAATGCAGCCTCCGTCTTCAGGGTCCTGTCGCTGACCCAGCAGGCGTCATGAGACGGGCAGGAGATTGACGGGCCCGTCGCACGGCATGCTCACGCACACACACACGCGCAAACACACACACATATACATACACACAGATACACACACACTCAAACACACATACATATACACACATAGATACACATGAACACACACACACAGAAACACACGCACATATACACACACATATACACACACACAGATACACATGAACACACACACACACACACAAAGAATGTCTACATAAATGTATTGATTATGTAAATTTCACCATTTAATAGAAATAGGTCCTAATGGTCATGAATCATCTCCCATGATCCTGTTCACCTAAAGTGTATTTGAAAAATATCCACAAGAGTAAATTAAGCATAGTAGCTCATTATTGGCTGTATCAACATATTCCATATGGTTGCTTTGCGGTTTCCTTTCAGCTCAATGGTATCTGAGGGTTTTTTTGAGCAGGGTCTTACTTTCTGCCAGCATAATCTGTGTGTGTGTGTGTGTGTGTGTGTGTGCGCGTGCACGTTCACAGGAGTGTGAACAGAAGTGTGAGCCAGAGCTACACTGACTAATATTGAATTGTTGTTAGACTCCAAGCCGAGTTAATTCCTCTACGCAGCCATTGTCACAGTCTGGAAACCATCTCTTATCTCCAAATCTGTTTGCTTCGTACCGCTTTTGCACTAGTTTGGTGTGAATACTTTAAAGGGCAATAATCGCTTTACAGCTAAATGATGTTTGCTTTGGCAGGTGCTGAGATTACAAAAATGGATTATTTTCTTTGATTAAATACAATAGCTTCTGCCGCGGGCTCGTCATCTGTGCCTGCAGCGACCTCCAGCTGTCCCCCTCGAACCTTCCAACTCTGCTGTTTTGGTGGCTCCTGGGCGTCTGAGCTGAGCTGTGAGGGGCATGCACGTCGCTCATTAGTTTGAATGTCTGGACTCTTCTCTGCTAGTTTTCTGTGGGTTCCGGTTTTCTTCCACAATCCACAAAACACTTCAGGGTTAATTGGCGACTCTGATTATCCCATAGGTCTAATGTGTCTCCTTCAAGGACTTTACAATAATTAAAACTGGTTTTTATAAGGGTTCTAAGTTTTCCCAGTGGAGACTGTAATTTTAAAACGCTGCTCCCAACCGAGTGTCCTCAAAATCCTAATCACCCTTCATTTTGACTAGAAAGGCTCACACTATGTTAATGATGCTTCTACCTGTTGTTCATTTTTCTTGGTCTATTTACACAATTAAACCCAAAAAACAGCGAGACCTCCCCCTCTCTCTGGCAGGCTGCGGCTGATTGACTGTGCTGATGTACCTCAGTTGTGTTTACGCTCGTGTACAGCAAAGTGAAGCGCTTCGCGCTCCCCAAGTCCAGTAAACCCTCTGCAAACATGCGCCGACTCCCAGCGAGCAAGCCTGGATGAAGGGTGCCAGCAGAAGTCCCTGGCAGCCAGACCTGCACACGCCACTCACACGGGTCATCGGGAGGGTTCCGTCTTTTATTCTTCTACCTTTACCACACACACACACACACACACACACACACACGGTGGTTCTCCCCCCCCTTATCCACGTGTTCTGACCAGTACAGTAATTTGCAAATGCTAAGCAGAGACATTAGTGTCATTATATGAGTGTTAATTGAATCAGTGTTGATAGTCTGTATAGGATGGCATGCAGACCGAGCTGAAAATGCAACAATTATATAATCACACAAACAAACCTCTAATTAAGGATTAAGAGATCTTCATGCAATGCCTTGAAATCACTTAAAGATACATTTGGAGGCATCGCCAGGCTATTATCAGCTGGGCTTGTTTTGTTTTTTCTTCCTAATGACTAATTAAGTCATTCATATTAATTTTCTGATGCTGTGAAGTTCGGTGTGAGCGAGAGGGAGCGGGGGAGCTGCGCTCATTTTCCACTGGTGTGTATTTAACAGAGGATCGTTCATGTTCCATAAAGGGTTAAACGGTTCTGGACAGACGAGCACGGAAAGGCTTCCGTGTGTTTGAATGCTGATTTATAGGCGGTCCTGGAATTGGCATTTCATTTGTCCCGATGTGTTTATGTGCGTGTGCGTGTGCGTGTGGAGCGCGCCTGTGCACACGTGAAGGTGCCCTTCCCTCAGGCCGAGGGTGTGTGTGACTGGAGAAGCTTTTACTGTTCACACCTTGTCACAAATGTTCCAGCTGAAGCACGCACGCGCACGAGGAGGACACATGTCAGGGGCGTCACAGCCAGGCCTGGCAGAGAGCGGGGAGGGGATGCGATGGAGAGATGAGAGAGAGAGAGAGAGAGAGAGAGAGAGAGAGAGAGAGAGAGAGAGAGTAGATGCGGAAATGGAGAAGGGGCTCTCCTGATTCTCACTTCCTCTATCCCATTCAGCCCCTCGCCTCCCCCAGCCATCTCTCTTACTGTCTCTTAGAAGCATAGAGAATCCGTTTTAATGGTTTGTCAAATAATGCTTTTCTCCCCCATAGTGGATTTGATGAGGCAGCGTGTGTGTGTGTGTGTATGTGTGTGTGTGTGTCTTTCTTTGTGAGTGTTTTAAAGGGAAGCTTGCCCTACTTTAGCCTGGTGGTTTTCTCTGTTGATATTGCCCATAGCACTGGATTTTAAGCTTTTCAACACACACACACACACACACACACACACACACACACACACACACACACACACCCACACTCAGAAAACAATGCAACCATAAATCATCATAAATAATTTTCATAATCAAATCAGAGCGCATATATGGTACATGTAACATGATGTATAGATACATAAACAGCATAAATACATGCATCCACATTGTCACACAGTGTTTCATGTTGTGTGTGTACACACTTTGTCCTGCGTGTGTGTTTGCTGAGATAAATGTTGCTGTTTTATCTGTGACCATGTCTATCTGTTTATTATTTACATTGTTTATTTATTATATATGACTGGATGTTAGGATTGCTGTCTTTAGCATTAGTTTATGTGTGTGTGTGTGTGTGTGTGTGTGTGTGTGTGTGTGTGTGTGTGTGTGTGTGTGTGTACATTGTGCTGGACACTTTACAGTGTGAGACTTGCGTGTAGGTTTTACCTACCTGGTTGTCAGGGCTCATTATGACCAGTGTCCACAGTGAGACTGAGTGTAAAAGTGATGTACTTTTGTGTTTGCGTGTGTGTGTACATGTGTGAGAGTGTGTGTAGACGTGCTTTATTGAAATGCGTTCCTGTTTGCAACCCTCTGAATGTGCGTGATGGATATAGCAATATATCCCACGTCTACCTCAGCACCTGTGTGTTTTATATGTATTTTGCGTGTGTGTGTGTGTGTGTGTGTGTGTGTGTGTGTGTGTGTGTGTGTGTGTGTGTGTGTGTGTGTGTGTGTGTAACAGTAATGGCTGTAGCGACTGTAAGCACTCTGATGGATGGTTCCTGGTGGCATGATTACAGTGCTACCGAACAAGAGTGTTGTGCAGGTAGAGGAGCGCTGATGGAAGGAGAGGGATTGAAGAGAGATTTTTATATGCACATTATTATTTTTATTATTATTATTGTTCCGCTGCCATGTGCACCTGTGATTTAGTTGCATTATTTGAGTTAAACTTTAATGGAGATGGTGTCTGGGGTCTAGAGACCTTTATTCATTTTTCTGGGTTGGCCCAAATTAAACACTCTGCAGAGCTGAAGGGAAATGAAGGAGAAACAGAGCGAAGGGTCTGGGACCGCACGGCCTGCATTACATGGTCAATGGCTTAAATGTCAAGGTCACCAAGTTGCAGCTAAATTACTGCGCGCAGCTGTTGTGGTGTGTTTAAATACTACGTGTGCATTATCGTTGTCAGAGTACAGTTCAGACCTGAATGAAAAGTGTGTGTGTGTGTTTGTAGTCTTGCTGTTTGACTCCTCCCGTGAATGATTCTTGACTTACTCTGAGCAGAACCACTTCAGAGGAGCCTGTGCTGCTGCTCTCTTTATGGGCCAGTGATTGAAAGCACTCACTTATCTTGTAATCTAAGAGCAAATCAGTACTTTTATCATGTGAGACCCCACTTGTGAACCTCGGTGTTTTATCCCGAGACCCTGATTCGATAAAACATCATCTTCTGAGGGAGTCCTTGAACCCACCAGTGACCCATGGGAAGTCCACATCTACAGAGTGAAAAACACTGTTGTGTGACCAGAGGGGATGTTACTGCACAGCAGCCGCCTCTTCACGGTATCCTGTCACTCTACTCCTGGTTCTGGTCTTTCCTACCACAGCTCAAACAAATTGGTCCCACTGGGATTCTGGGGAACTTTTTTTTCTGGAAAAAAAAAAATAAATTATATATATATATATATTAAAAAAAAAAAAATTATATATATATATATAAAAAAAAAAAAAAAAAAAAAAATATATATATATATATATATATATATATATATGTGTGTGTGTGTGTGTGTGTATCTGCAGTGATCCTCCGTTGATGTTTTTTTTGTGTAACAATGTGAATTTTACACTGACACACAATTTAAATGTAGAATTGATTCGCTGTTGAGTATTGAAGACACTGGAAAGTCATTGAAGGTCCGTATGCTCTTATCACTCATTTCAAGCACCTCTTCAGCGTGCTACAGGTCCACCTGTGTTTCATACCTCTCCACACTTCACCTGTCTTTACATATAAATGAGTTTGTGCATCTGCTCTTGTGATGAAGATCGCCAGAGGCTAAAGGGGCATTATTGCCCTTTAGAAGTGCGTCTGTCTGTCTGTCTGTCCATGGGCATTTACTACACTTTTCATCTTGAAAATAAATAAAAAGAATTCATTAAAACCTAATCTACAGACTTAAAACGCCCAATTTAAAACCTTCTCTTTAAAGTTTAATTCAGAACATTAGCATAAGGTCACTGGATCTCCTCCAGATTAGCCGTCAGAGATTAGCCAGAGTTCTGCCACAATCTTATCCATAAATATATCTTAATATCTGTCTAAAGACTTGCTCATCACGAGTGGATGAAATACATTAAAGCCAAGCAAAAATAAGTACACAAATAAATAAAAAGCAGGTGAAAAGATGGGCATGCGTGTTTATTAAACCTGGATACACTGAGGCTAAAAATGAACCCTGGCTTCCCCGAGGCAACGCTCCTTCATCCTGACTCCAGGAGGACCAAAGGACCTTTGGCACTAACAAGTTTCTCAAAATTCAGATTCATGTGGCGCGGTTTTTCTCCCCTGTGAAGGATCCGCAGCCAGCGGACGTGGTAAACTAAAACGACCCTTCCGCAACACTTTCCCTGTCCTTATTCTGCCATATTTCTTTTAGATATAGTCAGATAGCGAATTCTTCTCCAGCGATGGAGTTTGTGTTCGTCTTTAGTGTGCTCGTTTATTTGATTTGCTTCCGTCCTCTGATCCTCTCCTTGCTGCTCTTTTCTTCTTACTCTGTTTTCCTCAACATCGACGCGACTTCATCCATTTATTCTGAGCGGTGTGGCGCTGCTGACTGACGAGTGTTCTGTCGGATGGAGTGAGAAAAATGGATTACAGTGTCAGGGTGACAGGTTCGGATAAATAGTTTGGGCCTGGAACATACATCTACTGTACAAGTCAGTGTTTAGCGTTAGAAAAAAAAAAAAAAATAGAAAAGCCCAGCACTCTGCCAGATGGAACGTTGTAATATGTGTGTTTTCTCTGTGTTTTTTTTTAGTTTACATGGGTCTCGCCTCTTGTTTGTATGAGACAGCTTGCTCTTTTAGCTGCCAGTGACAGCGAGGAATCAGCCCCTTCTCAAAGGGAAACTCTGATTTTCTTAAGAAAAAAAAAGTGATGTTTAAGTGGTTGCAATGATGTTTTACCTTTGTGTGGTTTTCAGAGACATGAGGGACTGTTTCAGTTAGACTTTTACACTTAACCACAGCGTTATGTAAGTGTTAAACTGATGCAGGATTAATCATTTATGATGCAGGCTCCAATCGCTCCTGAAATAACTCTGGTATTGAATCACAGTTTTGTGTTGTTGGGCACAGCCCACCTACTTTGGTCAATAACAGCATGTCCTGAGACCTCTGAGGATATTTGAGGGTGTTTGGCTGCAGGTTACTCACTGATGTACACTGGGCTCCTGTGAGTAATTTCAGTTAAACTCTCCACATTGGCTGCAAGGGCCCTTAATCTCTCATGTGAGCCTTCATGGAATGACTTGTGCTCACCTCAGGATGCCCTCAGTGAGGCCAAGAAAGAATATTCACGGTTCTTATATATGGCTTCAATATTGTGACCTCTTTTCTCCCTTGATGCGCTAACTCAGCAGGCATGCTACCTGAGATACAGACAAGAAAGGTTGAAGGCATAGCGAGTATTTATATGCATTGTCCTCCATTTTGTTATTTGCTGTCAACATTGCAGCGCATTTGAGCTCTGAATCTGAGCCAAAATGATGTGATGGGAAAAAAAGAGTACTCTGTGTTCGTGACTAATGATTTCCCTGGTGAAAGTGTTTTTGCAGCGTATCAAACAGCCCCGTCGGGCTTGACCCTCGTCTCTTGGCTTTTCAGCCAGCGTCTCCACAAAGAACACCGTCTTCTCTGGCCTTCACCTCGACAGCAGCGCTAAATCAGTAGGCCTCTTAGATGAAAATGCTCGGAAAAGGATGTTCCGAGCTTTCGTACCATTTTCACTGTTTTGTCGACCCCAGTCACGTGGACTGACTATACACCAATGATAAATGAAAGACAACTTATAAACTTAGGTTAGCCTGACTGGGATGGTTTTATTGAGCGAAACACAACCCCACCGTCATTGACTGGATTTACTTTGTATCATCAGCCCCCTTCGCCATCTGTGTGGTTTGAGGGCACAGAGAAATGAGCATGGTTGCCTTCAGCACAGAGAAATGACCATGAAACAAAGAAGAACTGGACAGTCCCAGAAGTAGCTGTTAGGGTGAGTGATACTGAACCAAATCTACCAAAATACCCACTGGAATAAAAAGACACAGAGGTTTAATTGACGTTTCCGCTCTGCTGTTGCATGTGTAAAAGTGGAGTTTCCCCTGCGCTGCCATCATCATACATGACAGTTGAGTACAGTGAGTACGGCATAGTTCAGCCACCACATCAATCAATAGGCTGCTTTTTCAAACTCGCCCATCTGGAGTGGTCCCTCTATTCACGGACGTCTCATGCGCTGCTTTTCAGAGATTTGCCGGGTCTCCCTTTTCATTCAGCACAAAGCTGAAACGCAGCCAAGCGGCCGGCGTGCCATTATTCTGAGTGGCCGGGTTGTTTACACCGCCGCCCCTCATCTAATCTTTGGAAGAGGGTTCATGTGATGGTAATGAGAATAGCAATAAGGCTATTTTTCAGCACCGCGCTGTGCATTTTTACTGCATTACTCTGCAGTCCAAACAGTAATCCTGCTATTATGAGAGTCTGTCAACATCAGATATACCAGCAGTGTGACTGGCTGTGTGTGTGTGTGTGTGTGTAAGTGTGTGTGTGTGTTGGACAGATACAAATGGGTGGTCACGCAGATGGATGGAGAAATGCATACAGACAGGCTGGCTGACAGTTGACCATGCAGACTGGGTGGCTGGAATCTGGGAATGGCTGCCTGATTACATAACCTGTTTGACTGGTTGGACAGTTGACCGACTAAATCGGCGGTCGCGCAGCTTTAAACCAGACCGCTTAATTTTGCATAAACATCAAACAGCTGTAGGATCAGTGTGTGGGTGAGAGGGAGCGAGATGGAGAGAGCAGTGAGAGATGGAGGAGGAAGAGAAGAAAGAGAGAGAGCTACGGGGATATAAATACTGTGCAATCACGGTGGTCCGTCAGCCCAGTGACAGTCAGACGATTACTGCTCATTACCTGACTGACTTACCGGCAGACGCACCGACAACCTGTGTGTGCGTGTGCATGTGTATGTGCGTGCGCATGTGAGCGCGCATGTGTGTGTGTGTGAGGCGTATCCATGAATTCTGATTTGTCTCCCAGTCAATCCTCTATTTGAGAAACAAATCACATCAGGCTTTTATTCCCAGTGACAGACAGACAAATGGGAAAAGATGCAGCTTGTGTTTGTGCTTAGCTTTAGCTCCGCTCAGGTTAAACTCCTCCTCTCCTCCCTTTTCTCCTTCAATATCTTTTGCCTTTACTGTCATGTTCTCATCCATTTAACTTACTCCGCATTCCTGAGTGTTGATCCGACAACATCACAGGACATTTTCTTGTTAGAAAGCCCTGAAGAAAAACATAATAAACACAACAGTTTTTTTTCATAACCTTAACAAATGAACCTTTGTTAACACCAAACTTTTGGCTACCGAAGTGCTCCGATCAATGATTGATCCATTATGGATGAAAGCAGAAAGACTTTCTGATTCGTGGCAGAATGTTGGGATTAAATGTGGAGCTACAGAGAAGGAACATCTACGGAACACGGAGTGTTTTCCTCAAAAATAACAATCACGCTGTTGCAGCGCTGCGTTGACGCTTCAGGAACCGTGGCACATCGGCCCAAAGCCATCAGCTGCTCTTCCCAGGCCCTCCTGACTCCACAACCAGGAGCGCTGCGGAGGCAGAACGTTTACAGCTGTGGGCTTATGGAAACAGGAGACACACACCAAGGTCAAGCTCATGCTGCTCAGGACACCTGGGGTACGGCACGAGGGCTACAGGAGCACCGAGGCAGGTTCAGGACCAAGTGAGCAGACAGCAGCCGTGCTTCAATGGATCCATACGAACGGCGAATCCCATCATCCAGAAGGGTCCTGCTGTAGTCCTGCTGTAGCCCGCTGTAGCCCGCTGTAGTCCTGCTGTAGTCCTGCTGTTGTTCCGCTGTAGTCCTGCTATAGTCTGCTGTAATCCTGCTGTAATCCTGCTGTAGTCCTGCTGTAGCCCACTGTAGTCCTGCAGTAGCCTGCTGTAGCCCACTGTAGTCCTGCTGTAGTCCTGCTGTAGTCCTGTTGTAACCTGCTGTAGTCCTGCTGTAGCCCACTGTACTGTAGTCTTGTTGTAGCCCGCTGTAGTCCTGCTATAGCCCTCCGTAGTCCTGCTGTAGCCCGCTATAGTCCGGCTGTAGTCCTGCTGTAGCCCGCTGTAGTCCTGCTGTAGTACTGCTGTAGTACTGCTATGGCATCTTAATTAAAGAGAATATCAGATACGATGCAGGCCCATTTTGAAGAGGAGGCGACAGACGGGTACGAGAGAGAAGGTCAGCACAGGGAGAGAGGGGCGAGCCAAGGGGCAGCCTGACAGCGTGTGTTTGCAGAAGGAGAAACTTCCATTTTTTTCAACAGGTTTGACAGCACATGTCACAGTGCTTCTCAAGGTTAGCCATGTTCTCAATGACGTCTCGTGGTTTTGAGGCTGAATTCCTCCAGGAGAGCTAAAACTAACTGTGATGTGCATTAGAAAAGAATGGGCATCTAAATATTTGATTGTGTTGGTTCAAAGCGGTGGTTTTGGAATACCTGGAGAGTTTCATGGTGTACCGGGAATAGAACCCCCACAGGCAAGTTTTCCTATCAAGTCTAAATGCTCCACACAGGTAGCAACACGCTATCAAAAATGCTGAGAAACCCAGTAAATCTTTGTCCCTCTCATCCTCCTGAAGACATTTAACACCACTCTTTAAACCTTCAAAATATTACTCACACTATTACAGAATTAAATAGTAAATTAGCTATTTTAATTTTCATCAGTTTCAAGGTAAAGATCTTATATTTTTAAGTGCTTCTGAAATTCAGATCTCTTGAGGGGGTTCATTGGAGTGGGGAGTGGTCCTTGTAGTCGACATCCGTCCCCACTGGAGGATTCATCCTCTTCATTTCACTTTGTTGATGAAATAAGCAGCGACAATCCTGAAGCCTTAAATCCTGCCAAGGTCCCCCTGGTTTCAGACCCCTCCTCAACAGAAAGATGCTTTCATATTTGTGCTCATTTTCGCCCAATTCTTTTCTTTTAAAAGTAAAAATTACTCTATTGACACCAAGCCTGATCTTGAGAGACTTGTAATGCTAAGGGCTAACTTCCTCCCCAGAAGATTTCAATTTAACAGATATTAAATCTGTATAATAACTACACACTCCTAATGTAAGACGTCTTTAAACATTAAAAACGAGCTTCAACATGGTGATTTTGGTTGAGAATAACGTTATATTTCTCAGACGTCTGGGCTCATACTGACAGTAAGACACAGAGTTGGATGGAGATGATGATCTAGTTGATCTAGATGAACGCACACACAAGGCTGCTCAGCCTCAGGCCTCAGGTGGATTCACTCAGGTGACCTGGTGATGGAGCCGACACACTTTTCTCATCACACAAGGCTTGTTTTTCAAATGCCTGATTTCCTGGATTTCCTCAGCAGTACTCCGACATCCATCGTCAGTTTCACGAAAAGCCCAAACTCATCACAGATAAAAAAAAAAACCAACCTTTTCTTTTTGTCTTTTCCTTTCAGGTTGTCTGGATTCATGCTGCCATCCCCGATTGTCAGCAGCGGCTCTATACTGGCCCTGTGGTTCACCACAGACTTTGCCGTCAGCGCGCAGGGCTTCAAAGCCGTGTATGAAGGTAAGACTGTGTGATGATGGCCTGCAACAGAGTGACTGGACCTTCTGTGCAAATCACTTTGACTTCAAATGTACCAGAAATAGAAGTCGTGCATGTAGAAACCTTGTTGAGGACTTGCAGCTGCATCACGCTGTGATTCTCTGACCTGGAGCCCTGACCTGAGTTCATCTTATTTAGCTTTGCTTCAGAATACATTCAAGATTTTTCTTGTGTGGACTCAGAGGGAGCGATGAAGATACCAGATAAAGTGCTGATATTTGGTTATGTCATCGTGTCCATCTTTACCGGTGGCCCTGTGTTCACATCGCTCACGCAGGCTGCAGGGTGGCAGGTCCCTGGTTTTTTATACACGTGTTATTAACATGGAATACATGACTTTTCATGTTTGCATATCTGTTGATGTGTGACACAAATGCTTAGCCTGACCTTTTGTAGACACATAAGCACATACACAAACCAACACACACTCGTGCGCGCTCTCTCTCTCGCTCTACTATGATTGCATAAGAGTTCATCTATGAATAATGAAGTCTAAATATCAAACAAAACACAAGACTGTGTAGGTGTGTGTGTGTGTGTGTGTGTATGTATGTGTGTATGTGTGTGTGTCTGAGGGAGAGAGGACCAGGATACACATGTCACCTGCAAAGCGAGGACATTTTTGAGAGGTGGTCCTCAAAGGTCTGTTTGAAGATTAAGGCTTGCTTTGAGTTAGGTTAAGTGAGGGTAAAGGGTTAAGGTTAGACAGTTAGTTGTGATGGCTTGGGTGATGGACTGTGTGTATGAAAGTCTCCACAAAACTAGAGGTAGAAATGTGCAGTTCCTTCACCCTTATCTGAGTATGTGTACAGCGTATATGTGTATATTTGATGTATGTTGAAAGAAAAGGGTAAAAAAAAGCTGACAGCCCTTAAATCTTTTTGCCAGGAAGTGCTTTGTGTTTCTGCGTTGTTCAGTTTCATATCTTTGGGGACTTAAGTGCATTTGTAGCCTCAGGAGTTGTGATTTTTCTCTGCGTGTTGCACATAAACCTGACACATCTCTCTGATGACGGCTTTTATCTATACTCTTTATTTGGCATCTGTTTTCTAGGCTGCATTTGTAAAAACCACCGGTGTGTAGAGTAATTGCACTTGTGTTCGTGGGGCCATGTGTCTTTGTGAAATGCAAACAGGTCTTTAAAAACAGAGTGATCGGACTCGTTTTGTGTGTGTTTGCAGCTTTATTACTCAATCTCTATCGAGTCTGTTTTAAAAGTTTGGAGAAGAAGCTTTCCTGATTTTCTTGTTGACGTGTTGTCCTGTTCACCGATGCTGGTACACACTCTAATAGGTCAAGCTAATCTTATGCATTTATTCCAAGCCACACCGTGAGGAACAGATCTAATGAAGCTGGGAGATCACAGAGTTCGATGTATGCAGACGTGATAAGAACTCAGCTCCTGCACTGATGGAGTTTCATCAAATATGCAAAACATCTGCTGCCAGAACCCAAAGAGGCTTTCTCTTTTTGTTTCATTCCCACATATTTATTTATATTCTCTTTTGCTTTAGCTCCATTACCTGAATGATATTGGTTTGTTTATGTTAGTCTCGTGCTAGTGTTACATCGATCGGCGCTGGTTGGTTGGGAAATGTCGGTAACGCTAGTTTCTGCTGTCAAGGGGAAGTTTAGTTTCAACCTTGTTTCTCATAATTGATCGTTTTATTTCTTATTTCAGTAGCATGGCTAAAACAGAAGCTCACATAGTAAATAAGACAGAGCCTTGATAAAACATCAAACTAATGTTTGATATGAAATTGGAGAAACTAATGAACATGAATTTAAGGGTCGACTGAAACTGGAGCTTCATCATTAAAATAATTGGGACCCCACCAAGTCTTTCAAAAGTCCACCCACCTTCTTGGAGGCAGCCTGTTCTCATCCAAACTTTGCCAAATATTTTGTTGATTCTGTTAACGTTTTGAACAGATGATGTAATGTAACGTGTCATCTGAGTTTGCAAAAGTGTGCTGTTAAGTAAAATACCATCCTCACGAAACTTTCATGTTAATCTTTCCTTCCCTTAATCTACTTTATTTAATGGAAAGTATGACACACTTTTGTGCTGAAGCTTAAATAAAAGTAACCAAAAGAGGGAAGCATTAGCACATTTGCCACTGATGCTAAATATGTCAAAGGATGCATTATTAACCTCATTAGCAGCTGGGGAGTCCCTGCAGTGCCTGCTTAAACATTTTTTTACTCACTATTCTTGAGAGGCATTAAGTTTTCCCATTAAAGAAAAAAGTATTGCATTGCTGTGACTACTGCAGTTGAATTTATTGATCACACTATTAATATATATTAATACACTTGTCAATTTAATGTGATTAAAAAAGTTACTGAAAGGTCTTTCACCATTTTTCTTTCTATGTGGACCTAGCCTTGAGAATGAAACTTTAGGTCTCCTCAACTTCAGTTCAAAATTCCTCATACTTTTTTGGACTTTTTGAAAAGAACCGGGTTCAACATTCAAGCTGAACATATGGCTGACTGATAAAGTGCAGTTGCCTGAAAAGGAGGTGGCTGTACACAGAGAGGGGGAGAGTTAAAGGGAAGAAAATTAAGCTATAAGTGGTGGAAAGCAAGACCTTGCTGATAAAGAAGGAAGTTTGCAAATCAGCTCTGCAAGAGAAGATAATCATCAAATTTCCCTCAAAGTGGTAAAAGAGACCGACAGGCTGAGAAAGGTGGAATACGCTGAATAACGTGTGGATGGAGATGACTGGGAAGGTGAAGGAGGGGTAAAAAAAACAGGCTGCTACACTTCTGAGTTATTTACTCCATGAACACATGGTTATTGAAGAGGACAAGCCTGTCACACACCTCCACCAGTATCAACAGCACAAAGAGAACCGTTTTTAATCTTTTATTAACAGAGATGGCATGTCAAATATATTGGGGAGTTTGGGACCTGCAGCCTGTCATCATATGTGCATCTCTCCCACCACATCATCTGGAACGTTACAGAACAGTTATATTCGCTGCCTCTGTATATTCATGACTCACGGAGCTCCAACCCTCGGTGGCGCTCTGGGAGTGGCACCTGCAGCCAAATCTATGGATTTGTAGGAAACAATATGGAGTAAGCCGCGGGGTGTGTGTCCTTTGAGGACCTCTTTGTGGCGTTTGTTTTTTGTTTTTCTGAATGTTACGCCTCTGCACACCTTCTGCTGAAGCAGGAAATGGCATGTGTTTAGCAGCCTGGTTTCCAAACGCTTATGGTAATTAATATTTAAACTTTTAGGGAAATGCTGCCTTGAATGAGCCCGCAGTTGTCACTTAGCAGCCAGGAGTTCCACCAGTTCTCCTGAGCTTCAGTTAAGTGCTGCTGCTGATAGGAGGGAATCCTGGTGGGTAAAGGGCCTGGTTTCAGGTCAGATCAGGCTTAAACTGTCCCGAAACAAAAGGAAACGTGACACCGACATGAACGGTGTTGACATTCTTGTCCTTAAGATTTGTCACATTGATGCTGCTCATGGGAACGTGGCCATACAGCTTTGGTTCCAGTCACCTTCACTTCTGGTTGTGAGTCTCAGGTAGAGTCAGATTCACACTCACATGTGGATTTATTAACTATTCAGCACATATGAAAGCTGGGCGGAGACCAAAGGGGCATGTGTGTGTGTGTTCACACACACCAGTGCACATGTTAAAGGTCTTGGATGTCATCATGTATTTCTCATCATTAAAGTGTTGAGGAAATTACGAAATGACATTTATAACATGGAAAAAGTGAGGGTTGCACATCTGTGTGTGTGTGTGTGTGTGTGTGTGTGTGTGTGTGTGTGTGTGTGTGTGTGTGTGTGTGTGTGTGTGTGTGTGTGTGACGCACACTCCCAGTAGCTTCAAAATGCTGCTTCTTGCAGTGTCCTCCGACTGTGGCAGCACGCTCAGAGACAAGATGCAAAAGGATCGCCGCCTCCTGCTTGGGGAATTGGGGGTCCTTAGACATGATCTTACACATAAGAAAGATTTATTCATCAGTTTTTTCCCAGCGCCTCTGGCCAGATAGTTTTCTTAGTGGCGCTTTTATATCGTAGTGTTTTCCCTTGCTGAATCTCAGAGGAAAACAGAAATAGCCATGGCAGAAAATTGCACCATTTCAAACATTTTGTAACATTATATGAATATAAATGATGTGATTGAAGGCTGACAAAGTCAAGAGAATCCTCCACTACAGACACAAATGAAGTATGTCCACTGACGGCTGCTTCATGAGATCTACTTATTGCTCCATTCATTCCTGTTTGTTTAGTTTTGATAACATGTGCTCCAAGAGCAGGTTGAAGATCTTTTCTCCCCACGGTGCCTAACAAAGATCCACATCTCTGGAACAGGTCTTGGGGTCTTGACCTGTTCAGGGGCTCCATTTATCCAGTTTGTGTGTGAAAGCGTCTTTCATTCAAACTGTTGCAGTGTTCAAGTGTTGCTGTTCTTCTTCTCATTTCAGTCACGATTGCAGAAAACCAAAGACTATTTCTGCTCACAGGATTTCAGAGCCGAGTGTCGGTTATTATTTCCTGAGCATACCTGCGTGTTTGTGTACATGGGCGGCTTCAAATCTGAGCACTGATGTGTTTTCAACTATGATTGTTACGAGCATTTCCTTAATTAGCCTTTTACTGCTGCATGGTCTGTGATGGCCATCCATCGACCCGTTATCCACTGCTCCTGAAGGTCTGGGAGTAATCGGTCAGTTTAGTCAACGCCAGCGGACCAGCAGCAGAAGCCTGAGAGGAACCAGCCGATCGCTAAAGGAAGAAGGAGCCCTGGTGGGTTTTTTTTTTTTTCAGGTATTGGATCGTGCATATTTCAGCAGGAAGGGTGTGAATGTGTGTAGAGGCTCTTAAAGAGGTGAAGAGATTGACCCTACAAATGAGTGAGAGAAGGTGGGATCAGTCTGTTACACCATTAACTCATATCGACTGGAGCGCCGTGGGAAGCCCTTTGCTGTGTCATATAACGCTGCTTTCAGCAGTGGTCAGCTGCATTGATCTGACGAGCACTGGCAACTGTCCTGTTGTGTTTGTGCATGGGTTTATGCATCCATGCAAACCAGGGTGTGTGTGTGTGTGTTGTGTGTGTTTGTATCCAGCCTGTTTGTGTTCATTGTAGCAGGACAGTGTTAAATCGTGAAGACATGTTGATGCAACATGCACATCTTCCACAAGTCTGGTGAGTGTGTGATTGAGTGTGTGTGTGTGCTTGTGTGTGTGTGCGTGTATGCGCGTAAGTGTGGCTGATGAACTACCCACAGGGCATCAGACTCATTAGGATGTCTAAGAGGTTTGAACTGAGTAGCCCTTGGTGCCATCAGGAGCCTCTTCTTGCCTGCTGAACTCTCAGCACAGTCATGTGGAGGAGAAGGTGCTGGTTTGTTTACACTCGGTTACTGATCATGTCTCCTCCAGCAGGGACTCGTTTGGAACCTCACTGGTTCTGTGCAAAACATGCTTCAGAGAAAGTCTTCTAACAACTGAACCAGCCAAATCTTCCACTGGTCATGTTAAACCTCTAAAGGCTCACACATGAATGCACAATGCTGCAAGACAGCACTGCCAAAATGATTATTAACAGTTCTTAATTATTATTAACAGTTAACAACATTTGGCTGAATGTTGTGCCTGTTTGTCTGTCCATCCATCCGTCCATCCATCCATCTGAATGATAGCAAACAAAGCCATTACACTGTGTTTCTCAGCAGCTTCAGAAGCTCTTCATGAGAAAGTCGAGGTAACATGTTTTATTATAAGCCACAAGGTCTCACACCGACTGCTGATAAGCACCCTGACTGTGAAAAGCAACAGCATTGGACCAAATAAGAACGTTTTTGCATGCTATCTTATTTGATAGTTAACCATGGCAACCAGGAAAGACAACAGAGCCATAAAAAAGAGGCTCTTAACACTAGATGAAAAGCAGGATTGAAATATTGCTGTGAAGGCCCACCTTGAGAGGAGAAAGAGTGAAGACTGTCAGACAAAAGTGGGAGCTCCAAACTGATGTCTTTTATGTCTGAGCTGAGGCTAAAGCCAACGACATTAGCCTTCACGTCATGAGGAAGATGAGCTCTGTAGAGTTTCTGTGTCTGCTGCTGCTGTTGTCATGGGCGTCCACATCTTTTAGAACAGTAGCTAAGCTCTTTGACTCCTCAACGACGGCTTCTGGTTTGAAAGGTCAACGACATTTCTAGTACATGGTCCACGTTTGCAAGCAAAATGTTCTCGTCCATCCTCCAAAAGTTTATAGTTATCCTGTTGAAAACACACGACTCTGGAGCACGAATATGAAACTCTAGCCATAATCCCAGGAAGAGGGGCTCTCCAGACAGAGAGGTGGGATGGAATTCTGGCCATTAAAACCATGATTCATGAATGAGATTATGGGAGGCTACAGAAGCTGTAGTGGTATTGATTTTCCTGATCAATACTGTACCAGAAATAACACTTTCAATGTCACACAGGCCCCTAACTTCTTCACTGTAGCTCAATAAACGTTACAAACTGGATTTGAAAAAATATTTAATAAGCTTTCTCTTTCATTATAGTGAATATGTCACTGTGTGGTCGTTGTCTGTCTCTGCTGACCTGAGAGTACAAAGAAACATTGAATGACCTTCAGAAATGTGTGTTTTGATAAAACAAGCGCGTTATCTGATCATGTGACAACAAGGGACCCCGTATGTGAAGATTTCCTTATGGGGAACCATTATCAGTTATGAGCAGTTACAGTTCAATAGAGTTCAATTGTAATAACCTAATGGGAATTGAGGGGAGGGGATCGGCGATAAAAGATTTGTGCAGCGTCTTCATATCTGCCCGTTTTAGAGTCTGTGTTGCTCTCTTAGATGATAAGAACAGCCTTTAAAAAGGGAACAAAATTGAGACAAACACTGACATTTGAGTCACACTCTCTCCATCTCTCCCTCTTTCTGCTCTTCTCTCCTTTCAGCGTCTGACTTTCTAATTCTGTTCCGTCTTCCACCTTAAATCTGCAACACATGGCTGCCTTCAGAGGGAGATTGTTATAATCAGATCCTCACCGTGGCTGCAGCACACTGCATATCTCTTCAAGCTCTGAATGGCTCCAACACTTGACAAATGTTGGCTTCATTGTCTGATAGCCAGTGGAGATCTCCTTCTCGGTCTAATTGATGAAATGAGATTTGATTTGACTCTCAGCTGTAACGGTTTACTCGAAATCCAGACGGTTGCAGGCTGATGCAAACGTGTCTGTCTGCTCCGCCTCCATTAGAGGTGGTTCTGCAGAACAACGTTCCATTAAAGCCACTGAGGACTTACTTTGCAGGTTGATCATTTCTTTTTACCTTGGTGTATCCCCATGGTGATTCAGAACTGGAAACGGCCGCCTGTCTTTGTGGTGCGATCACTGTTAGATCTGATGTCCGGAACTGTGCATTCGTGCTGCTAATCAGGAGATCAGTGTCTCAGGGCTGAGTGTCCCGACTGCTTACACATTGACGTGACTTCAGGAATAAAATGAGCAGCCATCAGATTTCCAGCAGTAAATAACTTCATTGGAATGCTGTTTATACGTGTTGACAAAACGCTTGTTTCTGCTTTTTTGATTGATCGCATCATCATCAATATTGATTGCCCTTTGGCCTTAATGGAGCATCCTCATGGAGTTGGCATGATACTTGGTTTGGCTGATATCTCAGCAGCATTTTGACACCCACTGTTTGATGATTTGATTTTCTTTGATGGCTTCATTTGCTGTTAAAGTTAAATTCAAATAACACAGACAGCTTTTCTCCTTACAAATAACAGATAGGGCTCAGTTATAATATATATATGTATACATATATAATTATTACATTTCTCCACAAATCTTTTGCATTGAAAATCTTACAGTACCTTGCCAACTTTTTAGTTGTAGTTAGTTCTGGTATTTATAATTCCCATATGTGAGCTTCTGATCCAGCTATATGTTATGATGCCAGTCGAAGGAAATGATGAATTATAGAATCATCACAGTCATCTCTGCATATTCAGACAGGATGTAAATCCAGTGTTAGTTAGGCTCTGATGAAAAGGCATAGTCAGATCTTCTTGGTTTTATTCATCAAAAAATGTGCACATGCGCCAGAACTTTGTGAATCACATTCATAACTACATCTGTTCAAAGACGAGAGATTGGACGATAAAGCCACGTTTCTTCAGAATTTTAGATTCAGCTAATTACTGAGATGAGCACCAACACACAGCAGCATGGAGGCCTGGCTCCTGTATGTCAGTTTAGAAGTAAACACAAAGATCCCAGCCGTGAACACATGCCAGGAAACATGAAGAATGTCTTAGAAAATTAATGGGAGACAGCTGCTGCGCCTCAGACAAGGACCCAACATTGTACTGGCTTTGGTTTGGTTTTGCTGTCTTCTTCTGCTGCTAGTTAGTTTCCTGTTTGTTTTGGTCTCCCTCCTGATTGGTCTGTTTGTTGACACCTGTTCCTCCTCACCTGCCTGCCTGCCAGACAAATCACATCAATTCAAATTACAACAACCAAATCAGTCACCTAAAAGAGCTCCTCTAATGTAGAACACATCACATCCCCCATTTATAAGGATCCAGCCACCATAATCAGCTAAAAGTTCAACCCTGCTAACCTGAAGGTGGAGGGGAGCAACCATGAAAGGATGGCCAGGATAAAGAAAAAAGAAGTGGGTGCAGATGGAGAGTGGGAGAAACAAAGAGGATCCATGACAAGCAGGAGAGAGAGGTGAGGAGAGTGTGGACAGGAAAGAGTGGAGAGGGAAGAAGAGCTGACAATCCCTAGAATACCAAGCACTTTTCTGGCCGAGAGTGAAGGAAGACAGGAGAGGAGGGGCTGCAGTGAAAGATGGAGAGCATCTACTGAATACCAAAAAGAAACTAAATGACTTTTTCCAACTCATTTTCACATTAATTCAAAAGTTTGGTAGTTAAAAGTAGGCGGACGTTGAGTAGAATCTCATTTGTTCTTTGTTGTTGTGAGAATGTTAACATTAATTATTGCATTTAGTTTACACACAGTTTTCTTGTTTAAATGTTAATGACGCTGAAAGAAGAACTAAAGAGAGTCGTAAACCCAGAATGACGATGATGGTGATACTGATGATGGTAGAAAGAGCTCTGACTTCAAGGATCATGCTTGCTTGGGTAGACTTTTCCCAAGATGCATTCTGCTTGAGATGTTCTTAAAAATAGAATATGCTCCACCTCACACAGACGCACACTATATGGTTCTTCTCTCAGACACATGCGTCTCTTTTGTGGGGCGCTCTGAGACATGTTACATACTGCAGATCAGCTGCACACACACAGGTTTAGACTCGGGGGAACCATCCTGTCTCATTGTAGCTACTCACCACTTGATGTTTTAGTTATGGAGACAAAATCAGGAACAGCCTTAAGACCAGAAGCGAAACAAAGAAAAAAGGGTGTAAATAAAAATACCAGCAGGAGCCACATAAATGTAGTCATGGTGTATGTTCTGACTAGCATTAGAGCAGTACATGAACTTAAAGAGCCACGGTGCCGCTTTTTGTCTCTAATCTCCGTGGTTGCCGTTGGATACAAATTTCTGCCCGGTGTGAGTGTGTATTGCTGCGGTAAGGTGCGGTGATAACAATCTCACGGCGCTTAGTTGAAAGGAACTTTGTGGATGTTTGCAGAAATACTCTGGTCTCTCCCTGCAGGGTCCCAGTCCTCCTTTCTGGTGGACCTCATTCATTCTGATCAAAGATGTTACGAACAATGTGTTTGGTAAAGGTTTATCTACATACATCTAAAAGATTGTTTATTTATTTTTGTTTATACAATTATATAATTATTCAATGCACCTCTGTAACACCCTCCATACTCTGTGTTGCGTGTTACATGAAATCATAGAAGTCTTGTCAGTGGTCAAATAATCAGCTGCAGCAAGCCTCCCCCCAAATGAGTCCCAAACCTTCGGATGTGCTGCCACTCTTCCTCCTCCTCCTTCTCCTCCTCTCTCCCTCCTCCAATGTTTCTTTTGTCGCAGGGATCTTCTGGGATGAACACGATTGGCTTTGTTAGAACTGACGAATCGCAAATCCTAACTCCGGGGCTGGCTGCTCGTTACAGGAGTCGATGGAAGGTATGGAGCAGGTAGATACAGAGTAAGAGAGGATTTACTCTGAAATAGGCACAGTAATCTTTTTTGCTAATTCTCTTATCTCGGATATAATATGAACATTTCAGATTTTGACAAGGAAGGAAGGGAGTCAAATTAAAAAAAAATACCCAAGTCAAGTTACTGGAAGTGCAGAAGTATTGTTTATAGACCTGTTGCACCCAACACACACACACAAACACACACACACACACACACACATCACATCCATAGCTCCAAAAAAAACAACAAAACAGGACAATGTTAGTGACACATTCAGGTGCAGAAGGATGTTATTTTTGTATGACAGGTTTCAGGTCTTTAACCCTTGTGTTTGACCACACTGATCAAGTCACTCGTGCAGCAGCAGGATGTTAAAGTCCTTCTTCAGATGTGTTAATGAGATACTCGGGCAGCCAATCCAGAGTTAGAGTTTCGTGCCCTCTGTGGGGGTGGGAGGCTGCTGCAGAGAATCTCAACGTACACAAAGTTTGAAAACAGATTTGGAGAGATGAAAAGGATTTCTGACCTGGAATTCTTCTGTCCAGGCCAAAGCTCGCTGGTTTAAGGTGCTCTAATTTGTTTACACCAACAGATCAGCGTCTGAGGTTGGTTGAGGTTTGACAGGCTGCTAATGAGTGTTAAGCATCGCGCACAAACCGGTGGGCGCAGCAGTGAGATTGACATCTGACCAAAGCTCTTCTGAAAGCCACCTTGAAGAAAGAAAACATCTCTTCCCCTCTCGCTCCCCCTCTCCTCCTGCCTCTTCTCGCCTCTAATGCATCTGTCCTTTCTCACGCCTTAGGGGTCATTCCCAGTCAGACACATTAACAGGGCTGACTGCATGGATGCCTTGTTCATTGATCAAAACACACACACACACACACACACGCACACACACACTAGTGCAAAAGACATGCAAATGTGTACCCTTCACACTCTTGGTGTCTCTTTCATTCTGTCTCATTCATTTCTTTGACCTGCTCATTATGTCACCTTTTTTAAGAGCTGTCTGGACAGACAGCTCTTAAAAAAAAATCATAATAAAAAATTCCATGATAAAAAATGTCATAATAAAAAAATTCCTAATAAAAACTTTCATAATAAAAACTTTCATCATACCACAATGTTTCTGCTTTCAGTTGTTTTTTCGAGTGTTGAGCTTCTGATGTTCAGCCAAGGCCTGATGTAAATGTTGGGGTCGGTCGCTGCACACGCTGTTTGTACATTTATTCAATGATGCTTTATAGAATACCTGAATGATTAAAACATTTATGTAACAGTTTTCTTAAAGGACTGAATTTTAGGATGCAAGTCATCGTTTTATGGGCAGAAAGTGTTTGTAATGGCCTTGAAAGCCTCAAACCCTCCTGACCCTTTCTGCCTTTTTGGTTTTTATGGACCTGCTGAAGTTAATCCAAGCATGTAGACTTGCCTCAAAAACATGCTGTGTGACAAGAAGAGAGCGTGGTCTGTTTTTCCTTCTGTGTGTGTGTATTTGTGTGTGTGTGTATTTGTGTGTGTGTGTTATAGAGGTCAACATTTGTGTTGCTTCCCTCCTGCGATACAGGTCACTTGCTGCCTGCCCAAATGTCTCTTTCTCTCACTGCTGATTACTCACCCGCACACACACGCACACACCCCACACACACACACACACACACACACACACACACACACACACACACACACACACACACACACACATACGCATGTTCTTGTTGGTTCCTGAGGCTGCAATGTGCATATCAGCAGTCAAATTGCCTCCATGACTGGAGTGCAACAAAATCACAAACCACAACAGCCTCAAAAGCTTCAAAACAACACACGTACACACACACTCTCTCTCTCTCTCTCTCTCTCTCACACACACACACACACACACACAGGCACACAGAGTTCCCTAACGCTCACCTGCTGTTTGGCTTGTAGAGTTGTGGACTGTTGTCAGTGTTCATTGTAGAAACTCAAATCAGTGGAGAATTTTTCTGTTCTTGGTGTGTGTTTGTGTGTGTGTGTGTGTGTCTGTTACCAATTGCTAGCAGTCTCTTGGTTGTTTTCTGTCTGCTCATGCAACAAATTCAATCCTAGGCACTCAGCAACCCACAGATGTCTATCTAAGAGTTTTGCCACTGGAGTCACTGATGCCAAAGAAATAAGAAATGTGACAATCTTCAAACATACCTTTCACCCACACCACACACACACACACACACACACACACACACACACACACACACACACACACACACACACATATACAAGCATACCACACACAAACACTCACATGCACACATTTGTGTTAGAAAGAGATAGAAACGATACATTTACTTTAATATTCGTCAGTAATGATTCATCTATCCTCCACCTTTCTCATACGTTCACTGGGTGTCATGAACACACCCTGGACAGGTCACCGGTCCATAAGAGGACAGAAAAGTCAAACAGAAGCAGGAGATGTAACCTCTATGCAGAGAGGTTGGAAACGAACCCACAACCTTCTTATAATGAAAATAACCAAAGGAAACATCATCACCTGAGAAAATGTTGGCACTATGGAGCCAGAGGGAACAACGTTAACCTCCTCAGACCTGGTGTCCATGTATGTGGACATTAGATTTGGGGTCACCTATAATATAACAGCTAATTCTCCTTAGTGTGGGGTCAAATTGTCCACATACAAGGACATTAAACATTATATTATTACACATTTAGATTGTTTGTCCCTGCATGTAAACATAATATTCCTCAAAAACAACTCCTTTCAAAATATTATTAAAATATGATATCCTTGTGTTTATACTTCATCAGGTCCCGATAATCCTAAATAGTGAAGATAATTTAAGAATGCATATCAAAAAGGAGCTCAGGTCTTAAGGGGTTAAAGGAAAAGAGTTCCTTCCCCTGCTACTCTCCCAGCTCAAGTTATTAGAGGAACCAGGGAACAAGGGTCAGTGTACATACAGGAAACAAGACATCTGTTTCATACATTCTTCATGTTTCTAAACATGAATGTATCACACATAATTGTCTTATTTTTTTTTAAATGCTTGACGGAGTCATCAGAGCAGCTTGTGTTCATTAGACAGATGACACGTGTTGAGCGGCACATGACAGCTTGTCATCAGAGATGACCTCACAGGGCGCCATGTGCTCAGCGGGAGGAATAACCGATCACGCACACTCGTGTACCAAAGACGCAGCTTCTGAAGCAATTTGTGGTTCAGTATCTTGCTCAAGGACGCTTTATCACGTAGACTGCTGGGACCCGGGATTAAACCAATGACCTTGGTATCAGCGGGACCACGAACGCCTCGAAATAACAAATACTGAACATGTAAACACAGCGTGTTTGTTCCTTTCGCACATCGAGATGCATTAAATAACCTCTGTACGTTATTATGTTGTTCACCTGTGTACTGTTGTTGTCAGAAGACGTAAAAGGGAAACCACGCAGTCGGAAAATTAGCTTGCAAAAATGGATGCGACGCTATGTCCAATGTGACAAATCCACAGTAAAACTAAGGAACAAATTCAGCGTGTCGTGCCTTCTCTCCCACTCTGGTGAATACCAAAGCAGCCCACTATGACATAAATGGCTAGAAGGAATATTAATGACTTTGGTAGCGCGAGTGTGACAGAGCGGCGGCAAGGATTTATCCAGACTTGGATCTGGAAGGTTGAAGAGGTCACTTATCAAGTGCTCCGATGCAGACGTCGGCTCTATTTTAGTGGAGCGTCAACACCGTCTCCACCTCAATTATTTAAATACACGACTCCATGAAAAGCAAGGCAGGTGGAGAGCGAGACGGGGGGGGGCGGGCCGAGAGGAGAAACAAAGTCACGTTCGGTCCGAAAACGCCTGACGACATTCATCTCGCGCTGTCACCGAATTAGCAGCTTTTCAAATCCACGCTTGACTTTACTGCTGCGTTGTGTTTAAAACAAAAAGACTTTTGCAGTGCTAGAAGTCACCACACCACCTCTGAGTGGGAGCTGAAGCCACAATGAAGTGCCAGCATTACATATGCATGAGGGACGTTAATATTAATGAGCACCTCGATGTCAGATTTTTAATATTCGGGGGGAAAAACAGCGTGGGGCTGGAGGGGTCAAAGGTGGCAAAGATCAACACAAGGTGATGCCACAAATCCAGCTAATACTTCGTGCTCAGTGGTTTGTGTTGGGTCTTTTCCAGTGATCGATTGTGACTTATTGTGATTGCGACCGTAGCTGTTGCATGTTTGAGTGCGTTTCCACTCTGTGCTTCTTTATTTTCAGCGCTCAGCGAAACAACTGAAAGGTCTTTTTTTTTTTTTTGCTGCCACGTGTCTGCAGAGCTGTAAGGTGCGTTTGCAGTTGGCAATTTGGCAGAAAAGATGATGAAAAGTGTTTAATACACTTCTTCAGTGTGAAAATAATTATAATTTTTGGGGCTCACGTAGAATTTGCTTTGTGAAACGGAATAATCTTTAGACTGTGAAGTTGAGAAGAATTGAACTGACTCTCTTGCCCAATGAATGTGAGTCCTATAGAATTAGCATGTGTTCAATATCTGGTGTCCGTTCTGTGTGTGTGTGTGTGTGTGTGTGTGTGTGTGTGTGTGTGTGTGTGTGTGTGTGTGTTCTATCTAGTGGAGCCAGCCTTGTGTTAATCTGTCGTGCTTGGTTGACGTTTACTTGAAAATTGGTCCGATTTACATGACAATCTCTACTTATGCTGAAAAAAAGGAATCTGTATTTGTGCGCTTACATGTGTGCATCTGTGCTCATGTGTGTGCATGCGTGTGTGTGTGTGTGTGTGTGTGTAGAGCAGGAGAACACAGGAGGGCAATATTTGTTCAACACGGCAGACAATAATCCTTTGAATTGTGGGTGTTTATGAGGGTTTAAACCGGGTCACAATAGGATCAAATCTGTGTGTGTGTGTGTTTTCTAATGTGTACATAAAAGACACCTGTATCTATCTTGTTAAACAGACGTGTCACCTTTCATGCTGAGCTGCGGCTACACTCCACTCTCTTTTCTCTATGGGTAAATTAATATTGTGACCATTTTCGATTTAGTTTTCTGAGGCTCACCTGAAATACCAAACTGAAATATATTTATAGTTGTTCTGTGTCAAGTAGAGAACGATCGTTTGAATCCTGTGTTTTCCTCAGGGAGAACAAGCGCTTCATCCAGACGTGGACATTAATGTGAATGGAAACGTGAAAGGAGGACGTTTCATGTTTACGATAACCCGAATAAGCGCCAGCGGTTGAAACTGCCATTGTGTGCGCAGCGAACGCCACGGCGCGACAAACGCGCTTCTTCTTCTTCTTCTTCTTCATTTAAATTTCCAGGATACGTTCAGGATAACGAGGCCTTGAAAACCAAACAGGCAAAACAAAGTAAAGACGTACTAATGCAGATAAAAGGGCTGACTCCGTGTTCTTGGCGGTGAAGCGTGTTTTTACGGCTGCAATAATTTCCCAGGATCAACACATCCGCTCAGTAATTACGGAGCCTCGTCGCGTTCCCGCTGCGCACCGATCAGCGGGCCGCTCCTTAATTGGCTCTCTGGTGCTCCTGACCTCAAGCGGGACATCCCGGTTGTTATCAGAGAACGCTTGATAATTGTCTCCGCGGCCTCCCGGTACAGGTGTCAAACTGGAATTGTCTGCGGTCGGCAGCGGGGCAGGGCGCCACCCCCCCCCGCGGGCGCTTTGTTCGGCTCGTCTGGGCGAGCTGGGGGCTTTCACGTTAACGATGATGGAGGCTCCTCCTCGGCGCGCTGCTTCTGGAGGCCAGAGTCTAGCTGGTGCTGACGGAGGACACGAGGAGGCAGGCGGGACGCCTCTTTATTACATGTTCACCACGTGATGGTGCCTCTGCGTGTTCGTACCTGCGCATCTCGCTTTGATAAGAGATATTGAAAACTGTCTCGGGTTACTTTCATTTTTTTTTTTTCCTTTTCTGTTTTTCGGTAGGGGTTCGCCAAGTGCGTGTCACGCCGGTCGCAGTCGCCGGGAAGATTAAAATTAAACACCTTTATTATGTTCTGCCTTCACGGGGGCCGATTGGACACGATAAGATGAAACTTTAATAAAGTGTGAGGGGGAAAAAAAAATTAGGTCATCAGAACAAAAGCAGGGAGACGGATGAATATGAGAGCGCCCACACAAGCAATAAAAGTGTTCAAATTTACACCTTCGGCGAATGAAAATGACCGCGCTGCTTTGAGAGGTGGTCGGGAAAATAAATTATTAAACACTGAAGGGTGAATCAATCCGGGCCTCGGAACATCCCGCAGTGCCGAGCGTCGCGGGCGATTGCAGCTCCTTTGGCCTCGATAACGGGCTTTCTGAGGAACGCCTGCTGTAGGCCCGACGCGTGGAGCGGTCAGGTGGTTCTGAGCCTCATCCAGAACCGGCGCTTCAGCCAATTTGTGGGCATTTGTCTTGTTTAAAGCGCAGCAGAACGCCCGCCTTCAGACGCTCGCGGAGTTGGATGCGCTTCCCCGTAGAGCGGCTCCACGTAGCCCAACTGTCTGCTGACTAATTGGTCAGGTGCCCTCTATGCATTAACCAGTTTAATAGTCCAGCTTTATGCCAGTTCATGCTGGGTTAAATAGACTCTTGGATGCCCCCAAGGCGAAGCACACTGGGAATTGATCTGCCAACCTTCAGGGTCACACAGACTGAATCTCTTCCTGGCCGCTCTAAATGATCTAGATAACGAGCCCGTCGAGAGTCAATGAGAGTGCAGATTAGCATAAATTAACATAAATTAGGGGGCAATTAATATTCCATTCAATCTGTTCAAAAGTGGTCTGACTATTGAGAGGAAAAGACAGCAAAGGAAAACAGGAAGTTGTGGGAGAGGAATCAGGCCGTACACTTCTGTCAAAAGCGTGAACCACTGAAGTGATGCCATTGGTCGCTTTTATCATCAAAGACACACTTTGAGCGTTTGAGCAAAACCTGTAATTTGACTTTAATTCATCAGAAGACAAAGTTCTGGATGCGATGCAGTTTTTTTTTGATCTTCTTTAACAATGACAGCGCTGATGAGATCAAGTCAGATAATTAATACGTGTGCCAATCGGGCGACAACGAGCTTGCTCGCTCTCCCTCGACCCAAACCGTGCGCCGTTAAGCGCACCGCACCGCACCGCCAGCACTTCAGCGAACTTTGAACGCACTTTGTGTGTCCTGGCAGCGACATCGGGGACCGGGGTGCAACCAGTCTGAGTGCTGTGGTTCCTCCCTCACCGACATTTATTGCTGCTCTGAGCTACACGTATTTTTCATGTGCATCGTTTTAATTAACCTCGCTGTTTCAGTGTCCTTTGGTGGATATTAGGCGGGATGTACATTTCAAAGCCTCATTGGAGGGTTAATGTGATTACCGGAATAACTGAAATACTGCAGACGTGTTGGATTGCGCACATTTTCCCCAACGGTGGCGTCGTTTCCTCCAGGGGTGTCATGCTTATAGATCAATATAACATGTTACTAAACACAGGGAAGGAGGAGGAGCCAAACACATACACACACACACACACACACACACGTATGCACACAAAGTAATCCAAACAAAGCGCACATGCTAGGAAGACTAATAGCAGCGCTGCACAATTTAAAGGGCCGCTAGAGAACATTCATCATAAGCAAAGTCTGAGTTTATTCTGTCCTGTTAGAACCAAACCTCTAATGGAGGCTTGGTTCTGCTTCATTAGCTAAAACCGCTCTCAGACGAGGGAGGGGGGAAAAAGTGGGAAGCGTCCCGGGTTCCACACGTTGTCAGCCGGCCTCGTGGCGTTTGTCAGGTGCCGTGGGCCGCAGAGCGCTAAATGAAAGAGACACAAAGAGAGAGGAAATAATGAGACCCCACTCAGAGGGACGCCGGCTGGGACACGCGAGGACCCATAAAAGCCAAACCGGCTCTGTAATGTGTAAATATGCGGGCGCACATGCGGGGGACTCGCCCGGTTTGGATGTGAGGCGGCCTCGCATGCTAAGATGCTAAGATAACTATACCACGAAAGAGGTGCGCTGACGGCTAATGCAGCTCCGGCCTTTCAAAAAGGCGCATAAAGGCGCTTTCATATGCACGCTCGCGGCCGCCGCTCACTCTCTGAGGGCACCGGGGCTGCAGCCTCAGACGCCCGCCTCGCTGTCAACAGCTGATGGAACAGTTTCACCACTGACTGATGGCCACAACAGGGTCCATCAAAGAACCCCCCCCCCAACACCCTTTTCTTCATCTTTCATCCTCCACTCACCTCTTCTCTTCCTCACCTCGACTCCGCCCCCCCCAACAGAGCGCGCAGGCAAAGAGAAGCCACTCCGCGCGTTTGACCACGAGGCCGCGGTCTCCTCTGAAGCCTTGCCCCGACACGTTTACCCGCGCTGCTCATCTGCATCAGCTAACAGGAATTCTGACAGATTGTTCTGTTTCATTATTCAGACTCTGAGCTTCATTTTGTTCTGATATTTTTCTCTCAACGGCGATGACGCAAGTCTCCCCACAGTTGTCACAGGCCTGTGGATCACTAGGACAGTGATTACACGCATATTTCCCCGTCTTCAACGGAGCACGTTTCCTTATATCTGCTGTCATCTTTCCTTCCCTTTTTTAATTGGCCATTGTTTATTCACATATGTCACCGGGGGGCTGCGGAATACCTGGATTTCCCCTTCCAGTCAGGAAAAGATGATCTTCTCTCATTACCTCTTGTCAAAATTGACAGTAGAAGAGATCATTTAGTGGTACTTTGACTACTCTCAGGGCTGCACAGAAGAGAGAAAGAACCCTCTTTGGATTTCTCTGTTTCTCCGTCTAGCCCTGAAATCATTTTTTTGTCATAAGCAGGAGCTGCTAGTTGGTTTTAAACATTATAAAAGGACCGCATAAGCGTGTGCCTCTGTTTTCACACCAGTCATATTGTTGTGTGAGCTTGATGAGCACCTTGAATACCATCAAAAAAACCTCGCTAAACCATTGGTATCTTTCTAAAAATGTGCTTATGTGCATTCTTTCTGTCACATGACCTAAATACTGTCTACAGGTTTACATCCGTACCTCTATAAGTTTAAGATAAGACATTTATTTGTTAGGAAATGTACACTGTACAGCAGCAGAGAGACAGTGTAGATAAGTTAAAGTAGAAGTCAATTCAAGGCATCAGAATTGGAATTGAAAGTTTATTAACTTCTGATTGAAAGGTCAGCAGCCGGGGAGCTGCAAGCAAATGATTTAGAAAATCAGGCTTTGTACACTTCAGATTTGATTTCAAGGATTTCAAGATTTAAACCTAATTCAGAAGTTAAAAAGGAAATAAGAACGTGGAGGGTGAGACGAGGCTGATGTATGTCCTTGGAGATGGCGCTCTTAGTCCTGTTATTTGTAAGCGTGTTACAGGTAATAACTGCAGATTAAGTGATCTGAATCCCAAATTCCCAAAGTGCTGTGTAACAGAGACAGTTTACAGGAGAGAGAGTGAAGAAACGGATGTTTAAAAAAAAAAAATCAAAGCTTAATGTGGTTCTAAAAGAGGGAGCAGGAAACAAGAAAAGAGGAAGGGAGGAGAGTTTAAGAAGAGAGCGGAGAAGAGGAGGAGAGGGACGACAAAACAGAGTGGAAGAAGTGAGGAAGAAGCAGTTCAACTCACTCTGCCATTCTTCCGTTTCACTTTTTGACACTTTCTACGTCAAAGGGAAGATTGTACTTTTGATTTTCTCTAAGTTGAAGTACGTGTGTGTGTGTGTGTGTGTGTGTGAGAGAGAGAGAGAGAGAGCGAGAGAGAGAGATCTGTATGGGTGGAGGTGTGTGTCTCTGTTCCTGTTGGATGAAAGTGGTGTGTGGTATTTATGCTAGCTGGAGTCATGCCGTGAACAATAAGAATCCTTGATCATTCATCAAAGACTTCACACACTCACAAACACACACTCACTCTGACAGAAACACACACACACACACACATGCACGCACACACTGTTCTTGCGCTGACATCTGGAAGAAGTGGTGGGATTTTAGCATCGGTTTCTTTGGAGCTGCCATCGCTAATGCTTGTTTATAGGATGATCTTTGACTCCACCACATCTGCGCTGATATCCAGAACCACACTTCCATTCGTGATATCGCTGCTTTGAGTCGGACGTTCGCAGCTGCATTTTTAATTTGCCTCAGCTTTATCCTCAGACCAGCAGCAGGTAAGGACTCACGCGGCGTGTCGCGGTGGGACCAGTAAGTGGGCATTTCCACCCACCCCTCAAACCGGCTGGTCTGGGCTGATTTCTACTTCCAATACAGATGTGATTGACAGCATTTCCCCATTTTAAAGAATTCTAACCACATTCTAGAAACACTAGGAACACCCTGAACTGTGTTTGAGTCTCGGCGATATAACTAAAAAGTAGAAAAGAGCTGCCACATACTGAGAACCTCATTATATCCAAAATGGTTTAAGGATTTTAATTGTGCCGCTGCACACATAACGTCTCAGTCTGTACGAGCTCTGAATGTCCGCATTGTAACAGTTATTAATTTTTCAAAATAAAGTCGATGACGTGTTCTTTTAATATTCCAGACGACCATGTCTGCGCAGATACACGGCACAAAAACATTAATATTAACACCAAGGAGGAGAAGTTCGGTTTAAACTGCCGTCTGTTTCTTGTTGGTTTTTAAAGATACGCTCAGTTCGAAAGACACGGTTACCATATTCTATGACTTTTTGACTTATTTGGGGAATTTTAAAACTGATGTTGGTTTTATCTGCACTTTTACTCGATCGTCGCGATCGTCCTTGGTCCACGTCCTTGAAAATGGTGGCAGTGCTCCAGATCTCGAGTCTATATTTCGGAACAGTGAGATGTTTTGTGGGGCAACTGGTGTCAAGAGTGAAGGGCCTCGTTCTGCAGGTTGGATCAGTTTACTCTTCAGTTTCATCATCGATATATAAAGACTGCTCGTAAACATACCCCCAGCACATCCCATCAGCCTCTGACTTTAAAGGCCGGAACGTCTCTGCCCATTTCCTCGTTGTGGGGCACCAAACTATCACCAACTATTGACCAATTAGTATTATTGAAACTATTAAAAACCTGACTTGATTAAGTTGCTGATATTATTTATACAGAAACAAGCTTAAATTAAAAATGAAACAATCGTTCCTTTGACATCACTTCTGATTTTTTAAAAGCAATTAACAAACTTGTAATAAAACCAGCAAAGACAGAAACAGAAATCTGGTCTGGAACACGTCGGAGCTTTGGCTCCACAAAAGACCAACAGATCAATGAAAATGTGGCTTTTGTGAGAAATAAAATTGTTAAAGGTTTTATTTCAGGATCTAGAAAGCCCTTAAAGTTGATCTTTGTTTATTGAACCAGAAATAGATATCAAAATGAAATACAAAACCAGGGAGTTGCCAAAAACTGGTTTAACCGTGACACTAACGTTCCAATAAATATGTGGAGGATGCTGAAGGCTCTGAACCCATGTCCACCAAACACAGGGCCCATCATGGTAATGCTGCATGAAGTGCTGCGTTTCCATGACAATAAAGACAGTTTGTGCTCTCCTGATGATCAGATTATAACTGGGTCCTCTGTAAGTCAACAACAAAGACGTTGACGGCGTCTCAGGTTCTCGGCGCTGTTGTCACCGTCCTGGCTGTCTCTCATCTGTCAGAACTCACATGTATAATGCACAAACACATCCTTTTGAACGCTTTTCTGTGAAGCTTAATTACTCGCTCACGTGGGATCGTGCCTGCGCTAAAGTCGTTTTCAGCCCAAGTTTGGATGTCTTGAACTTTTGCTTTTAAAAAAGTTTGAAAGGGCTGACAGACAGACCGGTCTGCCGCAGCCGCAGGATTCAGGTTATAACCGAGGAGGCAAAGGGGACTAATAAATCGTCCTTTTAACACTTGGAAATGTAAAATACTTCACGGTTATTTACATGCCCAGTCGAGCCACAGGTTTTGCCTCGCTGGGCATTTAATTGGCCTGCCGTCCTTGTCACATCGGACAGGCCGAGGAGGGGGATCGATTTATCGAACAAACTTTGTCTGACTCCGCCATGGTGGGTGCCCCCCCCTCCCTGCACCGCTTGTTAGTATTAGACTTTCTCCTGGTTTCCTGGCTCCATCACGGCCCAAACAGTCAATAAACAAGTTAACCGGTGAATGTCAGCTCTGATTTTCACTCCAAAATAGAAAAACTCTGCACTCACGCAGGTTAAAACCAGTCAGCTCTAGGCCAGGCCAAGTCTGTCTGTCTGTCTGTCTGTGTGTCTGTGTGTCTGTCTGTCTGTCTGTGTGTCTGTGTGTCTGTGTGTCTGTGTCTGTGTGTCTGTCTTGTTCTTCTGATGAAGCAGTGCTATTACTGCAGCTCAACTGGTGCATTTTTGAGGTTATTGTTGTGTAAAGGTCCAAGTGTTCCCTGTTTTTTTTTTTAAGTAAACACACAACCATTAGTTGTGTTTGTTTCTGTGTGTTCAAAGACAATGCCACCGGAGATTAAAGTGACCTTGGTTCCATCACATACTTGAGAACCCTCAAGAGGAGAATTGCAGAAGTGAAAATGTGCAATAGAAGGTTTAGTGGTCTTCCAGAAAGATGGAAAAACATTTCACATGTAAGTTAATGGAGGACCCTGGACCCGGTTTACATTATTATTTATTTGGTTTATTCTTGATACATGCTGGAGTGTTTTTGTAAGACAATAACTGTGTGCTGTGGTTAGACGACAGTCTAAAATCATGAACTAGCTGTGCTCTGGATCTGTTTTTCATGGGTGGTGCTCCTCATCGCTTCTCCTCTCTCTCATTTTTCGATTGCGTGGTGATTTTTCTCAGAAAAAAGTCATCTGCAGCAGAAGATAAAGAACAGGCTGTTCTCGTGTGGGCTACAGAAGCAGCTGATTTGAATATATTCACTTTGCTTGTTTTTTTAGTCACATGTGGGTGCTAGTGTTTTTTCGGAGGAGCCGCTGATTCTTCTGAGAGGCTTGCAGTCATACTTCTCTCTTCACACGACACACAACTTTCAACCCTCTCTCTGCTGCACTCGTCTCCCACGTTCCATCCACCTGTTCCTGCTGCCCTCTGTTCTCAGAGGTTTAGTCACTGTTCTCTTTTGATTTCCCTCGCAGCCTGTCATCATCAGATTATTTCTTTCTTAAAGACGTGGAATTGTTTCGGCTTCATGTTCATTGGAATACTTATTTTTCCTCTTTCCTACATTCTGTCGCCCTTCACCCTCTGCTGAAAGATGGATAGATGGAATAAAGTGGTTAATGAATCAGTGTGTGTGTGTGTGCGTGCGTGCGTGCGTGTGTGTGTGTGCGTGCATGTGTGTGTGTGTGTCTGCGCGGGTGGGGTGTTTAAGAGTAAATGATTGTGTCTATCATTTATTCCACCTTTCCTGTCACACAGTGATTTATTCCATTTACTCACTCTCTCCCGTGTGTGTGTGTGTGTGTGTGTGTGTGTGTGTGTGTGTGTGTGTGTATGTGCGCGTGCGTGCATGAAACAGGATATCAGCTTTTCCAAGCATAGAAATGTTTTGCTCTGGACTGAAAAGAGTTTTGTGGAAAAGCTGTAAAATAACAAAAAGCCATGATTGGACCTTCACCCAGTCAGCAGATGTGTTCCATGACTGCGGTGCTACTTAGAAACGTCATCTCAGAACAGCTTTAAAAGTGTAACAGCGGGGATCTTGTGTCAGGGTGTTATTATGGCCTCATGGAGGTACTGATCTTTGACCTTTAATGCATTGTTATGGTCTGCATACATGTGCTTACACACAGCCACTGCATTGTGATACTCATCTTTTGTTTCGCCCACCAGCCTGCCTCTGTAGGGATGATTAATGGTCACTGCCCCCTTGGATAATAAAGTCTAATCTATTCTTATATGATATCCTCCATCCCCCTCTTTCTGTCCCTCTGTTATGGAGAAGTCTACAATGATGTTGGTGCTATAATTCAGTGCAATTTAATATCCCAATAAGGTTGTAATTGGTTAACATACAGATGTACTGGGAATGTAAAGAAACTGTATTGTTGTTATCTCTTCTTACTTTTATGCCACAAAAGAAACTTCTGCAGATCAACACAGCTACTTCTTGTGCCGCACTTTCTTGCAGACTTATTTTTTAGTTTTTTTTTTTTACAGATTTCCTCCTTCTTTTTTTTCTGAAATGAGTTTTTGGGGTTGGGTGCACAGACATTCTGTAGTCATTAAGGTTGCTACCCCCTTTGCATTCTCTGTAATCAACTCTAAATCGTAACTGTAGTGCTTTAATCAATACAGTAAAACTTGAATGCAGATATGTGAGCTGCAACCTTCTACTGGTTTAGTTGTCCAAAAAGTCAATGTTGCCTACAAGGACTGAGGTCAGACACAGCTTTTCTAGTCATATTTGACGACTCATATCCATCCTTCCATCCATCCACACTTCCATCCCTCCATCCATCCATTCATCCATCCATCCATCCATCCATCCCTTCATCGATACCAGGGTTGGGGTGGTAGATGAGGGGTGGGGCTTCATCTTGTACAAGTTAGCTCATCACAGGCCAACATCCCGAGACAAAGAACCATGCAGATCATTTATAATCACACCTAAGGTCAGGATACTTGAACCTGGATTCTGGCTGTGTTAACCTCTGAACTACTGTGTCACACATTATTCATATTACTAATTGCATCATTATTATTATAGTAGTATTATAACATAAACATTATGTTTATGACATGACAGCCTTTAATATGTATATTTACATATTATTGCTAGTATTTATGGAACAGCCCATCGGAAGAAGCATGACATAGGAGGGGCACTTATGATAGCTTTAAGCCTCGGATGCCCTGATAAAGCATCATTATGTGACAAGCTGGGAGTCAGGATGTGCTGATAATAGGTTGTTAAATCTGGATGTTCCAATTGGACCTTTCATGTTCCTCCCATGTTTCCCCTGTTCTCAGATTTCCATATATGTATTCTGCACATTATTTTTTTCAATATTTGAACAGATTTTTACACAGAGTGCATTTCTGCAGAATTATCTTCTCCAAATGTGCTCTAGGCTGCTTACAATCAGAATAATTTAACATGTTTTATGATAATTAGCTTCCTTTTGCACATTGAGTACACTTTTCATATTACATAGTCTATATTCTCTTCTAAACTTTTGATAGATGTTTGGGATGCTGAAGTAATTTGACTTTGATTACAATTGCTAAAGTGAACCCACTGGTTTAAAAAAAAAAAAAACGCCTCTGCTTGATTGAATGTTTGGCCTGAAAAGAGTGAAGAGGCATGATAATTGATGTCAGCACATGCAGGAACGCTGTGTTCTGCTGTTTGTTGACAGTGTAGGAGTAAAACTTTGATAACTTTATTATTCCAGGTGAAAACTGTGTGCATTCAGGTGCTTTGCTAAGTTAACTGCCGGCATTGTATTGCTGTTTTGTTGCATTGTGTTTGGTCGGAGCAGCATATTATTTACAATATATCACAAAATGTCAGGAGGGAAGTGGAGCGGCGGTGTACTTCACATGTACGCTTTATTCACAGAGAACCCAGCTGCCTTCAGAGAGGGTTCATCTGGTTCCCTGTTTGTTTGTGGGGCAGTAATTGTGAAGAAGCCACATTAGAAACAATAATGAAACAGATCATTGAGACCCTCACATATTGAAGGTACTGTATATTTGCCTTTGATGAACAAGAGGAAGCAGATCAATGACTTCATAGAAACATGTGTCTATGCAGACCTACATCACAGATCTTTGACTCAAAGATCCTTTTCTGATTCAGATGATAAATATAAATGTTTTGCCTGTATTGAAGAATTTGGCGAACGCTCTCTTCCACGCGTTGATGGTGTAGTCAAAGCAGCGTTTTGCCCATGACGAGAGTGGAAGAGCACGAGACAGCTGCTGCTTCTGTGTTAGCAGGAGGGGGCTGCTGTGGGCTCTGCTGCGAGGCTCTGTGAGCGTGACAGCCGCTCTGACAGCATGGAAAAATGAAGGAAAAAATCCCCACAATCAGATCAGGATATCCCTTTTTTGTTTATTCTATGAGATTTGCTTCCACCGTTCCTTCTGGAGCTGCTCTCCTGGTGTCCTTCAAGTATTTGTTCCTCTTAGATAGTTAATGAGCCACGTGTGGTCTCAGATACAAAGTGTGGCTCATTAATTTTCAGGGACCGAAAACCTGCAAGACATCAGCCTTTGCAAACAGAGCTTGAAAGCCCTTAACGGGATTATCGGGCTTTACACCAGTACTGTGCATGCATCATCTTTCCTCATCGAAGGAGATATTTCAGTCAGAGGCTCACTCATCAGTCTTGATTATCTGCTCCTGTAGGCCCTCAGGTTTTGCTCCTATCACCAGGTTCTGTAACATAACCGTTTTCTATCTGCACTCTTGGCTCACATACACCGAGATATTTTAATCTGTGATCACTGAAGGTTATAAACCTCCTGCAGCTCTTAAATATGTATCATCATTAATGAAATGCTGCTTTTTTTTCCCGTTTTGTTTACCACCGTAATGCATCCGAACGACCTTCCAGCGACCTTGGCTCTGTTGGCAGGTCCCACACAGGTTCCAGGGACAGGTTCAGTATCAGCAGCAGCAGTCGAGGAGTCAGCTGCTGCAACACATTGTTGAGTGACGCAGCAACGGCTGCAAGAGGGGGATAAATAAAGCAGAAATGTGCAGAAGTTGTACTGATGCTGGCGTGAGTGTGGGAAGCACAAAGACAGATTCAGGTCACCTGACTAATTCCCTCTAAGAGGAAGAAAATAAGAATACTTCATTAATCCCATAGAAGGAAAATGATGTTATGTTTTACACACAGGACACATGCAGGGTCCACAAACATACGCTGGACAGGGGCAGGACAGGCACTCTGAGCTTTGGGGCCTCGGTATCTTGCTCAAGGGCATCTCAGCTGTGCTCTGAAAATGGTCTGCAGACTCCCATTTCCTTACCCACTGATATGACCGATCTAGTCTGGGCGTGACTTTTCCAGCTCTTTTTAAAGTAGTTCTATATGCATATAAATCAATATTTTATATTTTATTAATTGAGAAGTGATCATCTAACGCAGGGCCCAACCTCCTCCCCAAAGGACCGTGTGGCTGCAGGTTCTGGTTCCACCAGTCCAGCTCACCCAGTTTGACCAGTCAGCTGTTGAAGACTCAGATGAGTTGATGAAGTGAGTCCAGTCTGGTGCTGCTGCTGCTGGGCTGAACCAGAACCTGCAGTCTCACGGACCTTTGAGGAAGCGGTTGGAGACCCCTGATCTAAAGACTCAACAGCACCAAGGTTAACCTCAGAGAATGTAACTAATTCTCAGTGTGAAGTGCTTCAGTCATGCTGTAGCTTGACCCTGGTCCAAACATTAACATTACAGTGTGAACTCATTACAGTTATATTTGTCAGTGATAAACGCCAGAATCACACAACACAATAATGCACAGCTCTGAAAAGCATTTAATTAAATGACGAGAGCGTTTCAGTCCAGGAATCTGTCATGCAGGTGAAGACTTTTTAAAAAGACCAAATAACATCAGCAACCAAGCAATGTGCTCCCCTTCACACCGCCCGGCTGGGAGAATCCAGAGAACTTAAAGTGATTTAAAAAGTGTGAGCCCAACACCCTGATGGAGTCTGGGTCCAGAGGAGGAAATGAGGTCCTCAAAGGACCAAACCAGCGAATAGATAATGTCCACACGGCGATCCGCGCTAGGAGGTAACTCCTGCCCGTGCAGTTGTAGTCAATAAGCCATTAAGCAACAAGTTAATCCATCTGTTCTTCCGGGAGGACTCATAAATCATAGAGACCTCAGGCAGAGCTGTAGGCTACCAGAGGAGAAACCAGGAACCACTGATGTTCTCCACACAATGTGACCCAGTTTCACCAGCCCTGCAGTGCCCAGAACAGTGTAAAAGCTGTTGGTGTTGGCTTATACCGACACAAATGCGTCATGAATCCTAATTAACCTAGAACAACAGGCAGAATGAAGTCCTTGTTTAATCCTGAGAACACACTGGACAATAAAATGGCAGAAATCTCTTCAAAATCTTCTCAAAGCAACAACAAAGTTATCATTCACACAGCAAATTCATCGTCCATCCATCATCTCCAGCTGACAGCGTGAAGGTGGGGGGGGGGCACCCCGTATATGTCAATAATTAATCAGTGCGCTGACGTGAGGAAACACCATTCACTCTTTCATTTACTGGGATCAGTAAGACTACATCACCTCTCTGGTGGACTTACTGGGAGCCTCAAACATGGAGAGTTTGCACCAGTCCTCACTGGCGCATCATGTTTGATTTAGATATTTAATCAGCCTCATGGTTTTGGTGTGAATGGATTCAGTTGGTTGCTGCGTGTGTGTGTGTGTGTGTGTGTCTGTCTGTCTGTGTGTCTGTGTGTCTGTGTGTCTGTGTGATGTGTTAGATGATGATATATGGCGACTGTTGACACCAAGTTTATCCATGATTTTGTGCTGCTCAGGCGACCATGAACTACTGTCGCCTAGCAGGCAAATTCAACACACACACACACACACACAAACACACACACACACACACACAAACACACACTGTATTTTGTGAATTGGTAACTGGCTGGTTTATCGTTTCCAATCATCCCTTCATAGTTTTGTAATTGTTTGACACACCTTTCTTAATGCTACATTGTCCTTAAAGTTACAGTAAGATAAATACATGTATGTTTCACACACACGTGCATGTTCCCACACAAACACAGGCACACACACGCACACGTATAAGCTCATCCATCCATTTTGTAGAGTGAGTTGACAGATGTAAATGTGCCCAGAGGACAGGAGAGAAAATGAAGATGCATTAGGCATTTCTGTGTGTGTGTGTGTGTGTGTGTGTGTGTGTGTGTGTGTGTGCTTGTGTGTGTGTGTGTGTAGGTCCAAGTTCGTTCCTGTAGATGGTTTGTAGTGCGTAGAAGAACACACATTTTATCTGCAAAATGAGGATATTTTGGGTTGAGTTAATATATTTATATATACGTACAGATAGATAATGTGGAACACACATGAGAGCGAACTCGTAAGCGTCTGAGGATAAAATGAAAATAAAATGACTCTTTCCGTTCATCAGAAGATGGAAGCAACTCTCGCGTCTTGAACTCTTCACATATCTGTGGTAATTTTAGAAGTTCATTGCAAAGTCGTAAGTAAAGGCAGTCCGATAGAAACGACATGCACGGCGCTTCTCCTCCGACACAATTTCCTTTTAGCGTTTCACTTCTCACAAAAGATGTTGGTTCACTTATTGCTCTCAAAATAGTTTTTAATGAAGTTCTGACACAATAGTTTGGGATTAAAAACTGGGAGAAACAAAGTAAGCCTGGGTGAACACACAACACAAACAAAGCCATTAACCAGCACACACGCCGCAATGCCTCTTCTGGAATTACACTTTGGAACTTCAGAATGCAGAAAATGCCTCTGATGTGTCATAAATTGAAGGCTTGCAACTTTAATATTAGACTCATATTAGAAGTTTGTGGCTTATTTTCAAGACCGAGCTCAAACCTTTAGAGTCTGCATCTGTGAATATTAGCAAAAGTCCCTCTGTTAAAGCGAATAATGGCAAGTTTATTCCATCTTGTGTAAGACAGAGGTTGACTGATGTTTCATCTGTTTGTCCCCTGCAGCACTGAGTTGCCTCTGGCTAGGTCACTGTTTCCATAGCAACACCTGGCTAGCAGTACATTTCCCAAAGTGTCGTCGTGTTATTATTGATGCAGCTGCCTTTTGAAGCACCCTCCACCAACTCTCGTCTTTGTTCAAACTTTCTGGAAAGACAACGAGAGCTGGCATTTTCAGGCCTTGTCCAGTTAATTATCACCAGTGCTCATCGTCACCGTGCACCCTCCGGGAGTATCACCTGAACCTCACAGACATCATCTGTGCATGCTTTTACCAACTACTCAGCTTTCTATCTGTGGCTCTTTGGATTTGTTTCCCTGGTGTGTGTGTGTGTGTGTGTGTGTGTGGTTAGCTTTGCTTGTTTGCACATCTGTATTTTATTCAGAGGTCATGTGAAAGTGGATAAATGTTTGACTGGATGAAATACCACTGCAGGAAGTCTTTATTCCTGTTATTGTTACTGTACTGTTTGGCTGTACACCTCAGTGGTGCTTGACCTTTGTATGAGAAATGTGGAGAGGATGGAGGGACCGGCGAGGTCATCAATTACCATAAATATCTTATCATATCAGTCAGGTGGAACGTTTAAGTTAGAGGAAGTTTCATGTTGTGAGAAAGGGATGAAACTGTGACATGATGGTTGTTCTTTCCGCACCACCAATTTTCAATCAACAAACCTTGAATCACAACATTTTCAGTTCTTTGAATATTTGCACTGCTATTTGTCACAATAGCGCCTTGATTTTCATCCACGTCACGCAGGCCTTGGTTAGACTCCGCTTCAACGAGAACCTCCGTCACATTTTGCTGTACGTTTTTTTCCCTTCTGTGTAAATGCTGCCCATTTTCAAAACGTTGCCTTTTGAACACGTTTCTCCTCAAAACGGAAAAGGGGAAAAAGCATCGGGTTGTACCTGCGTAAACGGGCTGCGCTCTTACAACCCTCATGTGCTGATGGCACTGTAGCCGTGGTAGTCGTGGTACCACAATATTTCAGGGTCACACATGCCTCAGATGTGCTGAGTTTAACTCATCAAGCAGATTAAATGTGAAGTGTTGGAATAAAAAAAAAAAAAGCTGGTACTTAATTTACACCTTGTGCTTTCACAGCATGTCATAAAAGTAGATCTGTCAAAGGAACTCTCCATTTATGGAGCTCCATTCAGAAACATTTTATTTTCCCAGTTGTATTCAGAGATGGTTAGTTTGGAACCAAAACAGATTTATTTAATAAGACTCAAAGGCTTGGATAGAGGAGATGCAAAACCAGAGCAAAGAGCCAGGAAAACCAGTTGAAATAAACATGCGGGAGCCCGGCACTCCTGGAATAACTGGCCATCGCTATCTTCACGCTGATAGCATAACAAGCCTTAACCATGCCCCCTCGAAGCTTTGGCAACTGTTACCATTGTAAAAGGATTTGACACGAGGGCCTGAAGCAGCTGGTTACAGGAAGTACAGATAAACCACAGCGGTGTGCTCCGTCGTGCAGGCCAACACTCGTACGGCTGTTATGCTAGAACAAATCCAGCATTTCTCCTCCCCACCGTCAGGCGGGAGAGCTGCTGTTTAACAGAGTGTAGCTGCTACAGTGATTACTGTTTTGCAGGTGATTGATTAGAAACTCTGCTGGAAATGTCACAGGCCCTGCTAATATATTTTCACCAGGGGAAGATCACAAAGGCATTGTTAATATGTTTTAATATATTTTCTCCAGGGGAGCAGAGCAGAAATGTAACTTTTAATAGCCTGAGGTTTTTTTTTTCTTTCTTTCTTTCACATAAATGCGGTTTAGGTCTCGGCGTTGACGGATGGCAGGGCTGTATACAGTAAATTATACCCTGCTTTTGCTGTGTTTGCTACAAAACGTACACACCCAAGTTCTAATCCATCGGTGTGTTTACTAAGTAACTCGTGATTCTACGAGCCACGGTTCATTAGTCAGTGGTTTATTCCATCCCCTTCTCTGTGTTGTAGAACAAAGTGAAGGCTGTACTCTGTTTGCCCTCCTTCACTGGTGATCATTGGGAATTAATGCTGGAAACATCGTGGGCTGGCACAGTTAAAAGGAAAATCCAACACCGAGGATTGTCAAGCGGAGCTCAAATGTGTTGTTCTCATTATGTTGGACAGTGGAGTCGCTTTTTGAGATAATAAACAACTCTCTGTCCCAGAGCAATAAAAGCCTGCTGGGTCTTATTCCCAACATCACCGCCTGGATGTTTACGTGAAGGCCCGAGTGAAAATGTCAGATTTTCCTTATCGGCAATTAAGATCAGCATATTTTAAGCTTTTCTGTATTCTCTCCCTCCCAAGTTGTGGCTCCGTCTCTCAATCAAATGTGGTTTTCTCCCAGAGGAAGTTGGGGAACATCACTACTCAGACAGATACTGGGCAGATATACCTGTGCTTCAGCACAAACGCCAAGGGAGTGTGAAGTGAGTTGTGGTCGCATACGATGTCCAGAGGCGAGTGGGTCTCAGTGCAGTGGAGCTGTCACCTACACGTCCAAACAAAGCACGGGCAGAGGAGAAGCTCCGTCCTACCGACATCAGCGACACTAGACGTGTCTCCTCCAGTCACTAATGAGAGCGACAGTCCTTTAAACGTCCTGGGGAGCGTGTGCGTGGCAACCTTTTTTCAAACTTTCCATTAGGTTGTATTACATATAAGATGAATGTAGCTTTTGCCAACACCCCAAAACATGACAATAAAATACATTTTCAGTCGTTATGTGGGTGAAGAGAGAATGTGCTCCAGAGGTGAAACAATGCCGCCATTATTTTTAATTAGCGACTTGGAAAGGTCACACTCATTGTAAACACAACAAGCCCCTTTACCCCTGGCTCTAGAATGACTGTGTCAGTTATAATTGGATTGTACTCCACCACATACAGTTACATCTGGTATCTGTCTCCCGTGTCCACACTGAGACGCAATTACCATCTGATCCTGCTCCTTCTTTTTCAGCTTCCCAGCGTGGCGCGCTCCTGACTCGCTTACCACTCGAGGGGCTGTTTTTGAGTCCAAATGCCACCAGATGTCAGTGTTTCTGCTGGGAGGACGCGTGATCTTAATGTCTAGGGGACACAAAGAGAACAGCGGGCTTCATCAACCCCGAAGGTTCTGCAGTTTGCGGCTATTAGCGCTGGTCTACTAATGCGGTCCCACTCGGGGCTGCTGTATGTACATTCCATCGCGCTAATGCTGGTATCTGTTGTGGCATTTTTGACCTTCTTTTAACATGGTTCAGCAGATCAGATTACACTTGGCTGTAATCAGAATATTTAATTAAACATGGCTCCTCAGTGGGAGCTGGTCAAGAGCCATTGGTGCATCTGGTTGTTTCCTGCGTACCAGCGAGCATTCCTGAGCAGCACCGGGGCCACTGGAAAGTCCCATTAGCTGTAGGGCCTTGGTATCTCTCCAGCAGTGACAACAGCATGTCAAGAACCACAGATTAAAGGAGTACGGCGACTGCGATTTGTTAATACATGCACACCAGGGGAACCAAGCAGAGGTGTTAATGGATTATAGATCACCGCTGAGAGATGCCGTCAGTGTGAACAATCTCTCAGCAGAGCTGCGGAGGGAAAATTATCAGTTTAAAGTTAAAATGGTAGAGTTGATCAAATAAAGCCACCCTGACATCCACACCGCAGCGTTCCATCTGCTCTGCAACGGCGCCGAGCCGCAACGGCAATGTGACACTGAGGAGAGGTGATCTAAAAGAATACACTCGCTGACCTGCAGAGTCACTCTCAAGAAGCAACCTGCTGGTGGCACACGTGGAAAAGAAACTTTAAAAGAAGTGAAACAGAATGCTTTTTTTTCTCCCCCCTTCACCAACCTGCAAGCCAAAATAGATCACAGAAATAATTCCATTAAAAAAGCAGAGTGAACTCATCTGCCAACATTTTAATCAGTCTAAAAGACGCGTTCTCCCCAAACTCATTTCAAATGCTAACAGCTGTCCAAATCCCTGTTTGGCATTACGTTCACACACTCTGACATTTGCACTGGTTCCGCATGGTTCTAACTTTGCAGCCCCCTGGAAAACAAACAAGAAGGTAACATTTTTTTTTTTGCCAGGTTTCGACAAAACATCTGTTTTTTGTTTTTCTGGTTTTAGCTCGCGGCATGTTGCAAGCATGCGTGATTACAGATAATATTCACTCCACTTGTTGTCTTACTAATAAGTTCAGCAGGGTCAATTTTCCAGGCATTTCCTTACTCATTAGAGTATCTTTTTGGATGAATCTCATCATACTGTCTACATTTTCTTGTTCACACTCTTCTCCACCAACAGTAAGAGTTCTGTTAAAAAAAAAAAAAAAAAAAAATAGAAATGTATTCACTTCAACCTTGGGCCAGTTTGTATCTACCCAACAAATAACTCCTTTAACCTTTAAGAAAGTGTGCGCGCTTTACTGAAACCTTAAATAAACAAGTTTTTTTTTGCACTGAGCTATTTTATAAAATCTTGATTAAACAAATGTTTGATGGAAATACAGTTGATGTAAATGCGCTTAAAAGTTGGAATGGTACAAACACAAAGAAGGGGACACAAAGATAAATGGATCAAACAGTATATTACTGATTTAATGAGCAACATTTCTCTCATCTGCCTGTATCTTTTACTGCTTGATTCCTATTGGCTTTCATCTTTTCCTTTGTCAGCCTTCATTTGTTCTCGGCCTCCTAACTCCGTCTCTGTCGCTCCATTATCTGTTCCTCTTTCACTTTATTCCATTACTGTCAGCCCTTAGCCTGGCTCTCATCAGCTTGCTGCTGTTAAATGCCCGTATCACTCTTAAGACGTTGCCCTTGCTTAGAGTTACCATAGCAACACACTGACCTGCCCTATAGCTGTAGAGAACCAGAGGGATGATGGCAAAACGTCATCAGTCACTGGTTGTAGAAATACTAAATACCTTTTTCTTTTCTTACCAATATAAAGAATTCCATATGTTGCACTTGAGGTTTGGAAAGTTTGTTTACTGCATAATAAGCTTTAATGAGACAGCCATTTCCTCTGGCTGTTTTCTGATTGACACAAAACCTTAATTATAGTTTGTCCTGAAACTCTGAAAGATAAAAGTAATGAATAAATGCAAAAGGGAAAAAAAGAGACTCATTTAGTAATTAAAATCACTCTGTTACGCAGTGGTAGTTAACGTTTATATCACGTGCAACTTCCTCCACTAGAGTTTTCGTTGTTTTATAATAACAATTATTTTATAACAAATGATATTTTTAAAATAAAAATTTTATTTAAAATAAAAATTAAAAATCACTTTTTAATAATAGATACATTACTTCTGAGAGCAATATTATGATGAGATCATCCCAATCATAACTCTGACTATGGTGGAAATGTAGCCCACGTGTACATTATGCATCCATTACTGAATGAGCTGGCAGTGTCACAAGGTAATTCTAAAAACAAATACCTGTACTTCTACAGCAGTAGAATAACCGAGCTCATCACATTACATCAGCCATTAAAATAAGAATTTAGTCCTCTGTTGCAGTTTAATCATGCGTCATGATAACAAATGTCAGAAAATATGACAGGCTGGACGATGTAAACACGCTGGCCTGGCGGACGCAGAACTATATGACGTGGTTGCACGTTTTTATTTCTCCTGTTTTCTTCAGTGGCTCTGCCTTTAGTCCATGTTCTGTCTGTAGCACCTTGTTAAATAAAGCAGGCTGCGTGTCCGAGCTGAGGGCAGCGTGGTCAGCTGAGTGTGAGTAAGTGACCTCTGATGCATGACTTTATACGGCCCAAATAAAGAGTCAATTAGGGTAAATTATACATGTTTAGGCTGAGCTGTAATTAGTTAACCTCTCCTTCCCTGTCTCTCCAGAGTCCTCATCTTCCCCCTCCTCTCTTACCTATCTCTTTTTCTCCATTATTCTCCAGCTAATCCACCCTTTCTCTCTCCATCTCTTCATCACCCCCCCCATTCCTCTCTCTTTGTCACACTCCCTTCCTCTGTCTCGCTGTCCTAGTTCTCAGGGTCTCCTGGTGAAGCTTTTGTCTAATTACCAAGCCGGCATTTAATGGGAACGGCGTACACAAACACACCGTTTGACTGTCTGGATAACGTGCACGCCAGGCACCGCGTGCACGTACGCAGAAAGACAGGCAAACCGGACATTTGGAGACATGTTACGTGAGCGTGTTACACACCAAACAAGTTAACATGCTCCAGTTATACAAATACACACAGCGCGGAGCGTACGCCAGGGTTTACACGCCGCGGAATCAGTCCAGGTTGTCCTCGGTGTTGTGCCGATGTCCTTTTGCAGAGCTGCGGCACGTTGGCCACAGTCACGCATCGATTTTCGCCCCGTTATACTTTGAGCTGAACGCAGGCGCTTGCACATTAGACCTGTGACAAAAACAGGAGCAGAGCCGAGGGTGAATAGCATCACACACTACTGCTCAGTCATTTCTCATTTCTGCTCAGTGTTCCTGCCACAACATTTTAATGCAGCAGCCTGCAGTGCGGAGATGTTTGTGCTGCGGCCAGGACGAGGGGAAAGTAACTCCATAAAACAGCGTAATCCTTCACTGTACACTCACGTAAGCTTCTGTAATGGACGACAATGGGGAGTGTGTGTGTGTGTCTGGTCATTGACGCTCTCAGCACTGGGGATTGTGTTTAGATCAGGTGGGTAGATTTAGGTACATTTTCTTTGGAAGTATTAGCCTGGGATGTTCCTGCCAAGGACAACATATCATCTGTGCGTTACCTGAATGCGTCTGCGCATTAAAGCGGGCTGCAGCTATTTAGTGATGCATTTTTAATGCTGATTTCAAGGTTTTACAGTCTGCATAAATCATGAAGGATTTAAATAAACTTGTAACAATCCAAATGAAAGGTGTTTTTGATGACCAGTTTTGACAGTAATAACTGGAGCAAATACCATCTGTCGACTTTATCTTTGTGTGTGTATCTGTGTGTGAGTGTGTGTCATTTTGATGAATAATATTCCTCGTGTATCTGAATTGGATTGTTTCGTGCTTCGCCCCAGCACTGCAGGCTTCTCCAACCGAACAGAAAATGCAGCCTCACCTTGTTGTTTTAAACTGTCGTCCGCGATCGTAACGGTTTTGTTTGCTTCTCTGATTTTCCAGTCCTGCCCAGCCACACATGTGGCACCCCTGGTCTCATTCCAAACGGGGTCAGTCACGGCTCGCGGTACAACATCGGGGACAAGATCAGATACAGCTGTGAGTCCGGCTTTGTGCTGGAAGGTCACAGCATCCTCACCTGCATTGTATCACCTGGCAGCGGAGCACAGTGGGACTTCCCCTCACCGTTTTGTAGAGGTAAGAGGCTTCTCCCTTTTGTTGGGGTCCTGAGAATTGAAAGACCTTAAGATGAGGTCGGGGGGCCAGACCAAGACGGGAAGACCTGGCATGTTGATTAATGAAGCAGATGGAGCCTGAAATCCGCAGGCAAAGCCCTTCACATGCTTCATTAGTGTACAGGAAAAGCAGATAAGTCCAAGTTTAATGAATGAACAGCTCCCTTATAAATTCAGATTAATGGGATACATTTAAAGTGAATAGTTGACTTCATCGGTACTACTTTTTTGTACATGCTGTTGCATGCTTCTTAGTTTGTTCATTACTGAATATGAAATTATCAGCGGAGAGCCATTTGTGCACAGGAACATTCATTTAACATTCTAATCCTGTATTCTGTTATATTAATCAGGTGTTATTTATGTTCCCATTATGTGTTTTTAATCATTGGTCTTTTTACCCAGCGGAGGGAGCGTGTGGTGGTACACTGAGAGGCACTGCAGGCTCGATAAGCAGCCCCGGGTATCCTGCAGAGTACGACAACAACCTGGACTGCACATGGTCCATCCTCTCTGAACCTGGGGACACCATAGCCCTCGTCTTCAACGACTTCCTCCTGGAAGACAAGTACGACTTTCTGGAAATCAGCGGGACAGAAGCTCCAAGTATATGGTGAGATGCACCTCACGTATGAATCACAACTCCGCTGGCGCGCAGCGTGACATAAATCCATACCGACCACATGCTTATATGACAGAGGCACAATTTGGAAGGACTGATTGATTAGCTGCCCAGGAGGCGATGATACTTCTGAGTTCTATAGGGAGAGGAGGAAATTATAGGCTTTGCTCAAGTCTGAAAATTGCCACTCTGTTGCACCAAAACAGAGTTCGGGTTTTACATTCAGTGTTGCATTCTCGCGCAATCTCTCTTTTTAAGATGTCTCACATTAAAGGCTTAGCGGTGTTTTCACTGGGCTGTGATGAGGAGCGTGATGGTTGCACTGGGCTGTCACTCAAGTCATGTATGAAAAGTATAGACGGGGGAGTTAATGGCTCTTTCAGCCCCCCCCCCCCGACACAAATGACCAACACAACAGCCTCTGACCTGACTGTTTCTTTCAGCACTTCACATTTGTTTGTCTTCTAGTCATCTGAAGCTGGTATTGTTAAAAAAGACAAACATTTCTTTACCTGAATCTTAATATTTAAAGATGAGTTGGTTGATAATGAAATTGGTATTGATTGATTATATAATGCTATTAACCAGCTGAGCGGGTGTGGTTAGTGGTGGTTAACGTATAGATCTGCACTAAAAGTACTCACCCAGGTTTTTGTACAGCCGGACTCACAGTTGTTGAATTTACAGGCCTCACACGTGCACCACTGAAGCACTGTATTGTGAAATTAAGCAAATATCCACTGAATCTCAGCAGAGTGAGTGTGGAACCCACACCTACAGGAATCTAATAATCTATACTTCAACGCCACAGCGAAGCGTAAGGCCTGGCCAGGCTCAGGATTTGACGAGATGGGAGTGAGAAGCCTTTGAAAAATGTGCTCGAGTCTACTTGAACAAGAAGACTGCTTCTGAAAGTTGACTGTGTGATTATCTTCTCCACGCTCTGTTAATGGAGTCACAAAAACAAAAAAATAAAAAATCAGCTTAGGCTGTAGACAGCTCATTTCCATGGCATCACATAGGAATGATAACACAACCTGAAGAAGTAACAGCAACATGTGAGGTTGTTGTGCAGAGGGAGCAGATGTGCCAGATTTTTACTTACGTTTTCATACTAATAAGCAGAACATCAGACTTGAACGTATGTTTCTCTGTTACCAACCAGCAGCCCAGCGGTGGTGGAGCTGCTGTATTGATCTTAGACACATGGAGAAACCCTCAGGCCCCCAGAACAAAGTGGATTTGCAAAATATTACCTCAAAGTAAAGAAGGGAAGCCTTGATGCAGCTCTCACATTAGCACGTGTGCAGCAGCGGCAACGTCGACAGCAACACTAATAAATTACAGTAAAGTAAGCATTTCTATCTGTTCCCTTTAATCAGTGCTCTAAATGTCCCAGAGGAGCTCTGAAACTCTGTGACTTTGTGATAAGGGATGTCTGAGCAGTGAAATGTGTTCATCAGAGGAGATAATGTGAACAAGCAATGTTTTGTAACAACAACAAGACAAATTTGGAATCTAATCTCCATGAATCACTTATACCTGGTAAATATGATTCCTAAAATGTCTTCATAAATCGCTATCATTTAGGGAAACTGCCAGCACCATTTTTCATTTTCCCCTGACTTCACTTTGACAGATTTACATTGTCTTCCATGTGCTGAAAGCACATCATGATTGTGGCCTAACCTGCACGGGAATAAAATGGATCCGTTGACAGATAAGTGGAGAGAAGGAGGCAGAGAAGATAGCAGCAGATGGAAACAAAAGGGATGGAGAATAATGACACATTTAGTCCTGTCACCAGCAGAGCGCTGCACATCAACCAGCGCACTCACACGTTCCATTTATCTGTCTGTGTGTGTGTGTGCTTCTTCTGTCAGGGCCTATAGAAACGATCAAGAGCTCACACAGAAAGCTACTTAAGACCTGACACACTCGCACAAGCACACATTTCAATTACATTGTGAAGACTTTCGTTCACATATGAATTCCCCAGCCCCTCACTCTGTCCCAACGCCTTAACCTAAATCACACACACACATACACACGCACGTGCACACACACACACACACACACACACACACACACACACACACACACACACACACACACACACACACACACACATGCGCGTGCACACACACAAACAATACTTCATCTTCACCGTTCTGATGTTATTTGGAGTTGTGTCCTTTAGTTAATCTTCATCGATCCCTCAGCTGCTGCTGATTCTTTATGGTGGATTTGTAAATCCAGAAAAACACTATTAGTTTTTTCCAAAAACAATATTCTTATCAGAAAAATAAATACCTCTCACATTAAAAGTTTAATGTCGAATGCTGATATTGTCTATTCTAAAACCCTCACATGGGCCCGTATGAAAATGCATTTCATTAAGTCATAAATAAACATAACACAATAAATGAGGCAAATGGCTTAAAATATATGTTTATTTATTAATAATTGTCTGTTTTAAACATTACCCATTGTGTTAGGAGATTATGAACACAATTACTTTATAATTTGTGCCTGTATAACACCCATACATCTTTTGTAATTTCCATTTAATTATATAAATATGATAAACATATATTTTTTTCATAGTAGTAACTTTGATTTTGAGTTTAGTTTAGAAACAACAGCAGAATAAATATTTTTTTTTTAAGTCTCCAAACAATCAATACAACAGTAAACTTGAGTCTGCCTCTTTTGTGCACATTGAAATTGCACAAACCAAAGTACTTCTCCCCAGAGAGCGGATTAGGAGATGATTGGCGTCTCCACCGAGGCATGTGGGCAGGTCATTGTGAGAGTGACTGACACCTGACAGGACCACTGTGACGGAGTCTTCCTGTTTACCTGGGCCCTTTTCTGATTGGCTGTCTTAAAAGTAATTTCCTGTTCCATGTTCCTGTCTGCTTGCTGGCAGCTCCAATGTCATGTGGACTAGCTGTCATGCACACACACACACACACACACACACACACACACACACACACACACACACACACACACACACACACACAAAATAGAACTTCAAATCTTCAAAGTTTTTTTCTTTTTGTGCAGTTTTTAGGTCAGCAATGTTCTTTTTTTTTTCTTTGACACCTTAACTTAAATGATTTTGCCCCAGATATTTTCAGTTCTTATCTAACTAATCTGCTGGCTGATGATGAGGAGCATAAGAAGAGTATGGTTGTGTGAAGGCAGAAGCTGAGAGACAAAGTGAGTGATGGAGATTAGGTCAGAAAGACGGGCAGATCTAATTAGCCCTGTGGGTATTTGTGTGCCTGCTGTCTCTAATCCAATGACTTTATCAAAGTGGCTTATTGGCTCAGAGTGGCTTTGTCCTATGTGGTATTTGTGAAAGGCAATTGCTCCTGTTTTTGATCATCCATGATGATCAATTTTCACAAACCAGCATGTTTTTGCTCATGTGGGAAAAAAGTAATCTCATCAGAAATCTGCATCCTTTTCTTGCCTTTCGGTATGTACCTAATCCTGTTCAATACTGTACTTCAGACACTACAAAATCAATACTAAAGAATCACTTAATCTGGATTTAAACATTCCACTGACTATTGAAAAGTGGATTTCTGGATTGCTTGTGCAATATAATATGCGATATTTCAGTGATTTTAAATTCCCAGCACTTTTAGTTGTCAATTGGTTTTAAGTTGAATATAACTACACATTTATAATCCATTATAAAGTCATTGCAGCGTGCTCACTGAAAATACGAGCCACTCACATTGTCAATAATTTTCAAAAAGGCAGACAGTTCATTCCTTCGCCTCCCCAACTCTTCTCTGTTGGTGCCCGTTGCCTTTTATTGGCTCTTCCTCTCTGCTGCCTTCTGGCCTCGTCTCCCGCATTACTTCATCATTTAAAACAATAATACGTAAGGCACAGATGTCACTTCATTCAGCTAAATTAATTCTGTTTCTTCTGTAGGCCATTAAACCCAAAGAGCATGTCTAAGTGCAATTAAAATCATATTTTGTTCCATGTTGCTGGCTTCATTGATTTCAACCCAGTTGTCGGTGCTGCAAACTGACAAATTAGCTGTAATTCATCATCACTGTGATCGTCAGTGATTTTAATAAGGAGTGGGTTTGTGCTGACTGAAACAGGATGATGGGATCTAATGATAAAACTTTCTCTGTCTCTTCTTCCTCTGCGTCAGACATCAAACTAATGAGACACAGTTCAGCAATGATTAATCCTCAAATCCAGAAATTCATTTATCCACATGTTTATCCCCTTGTTTTCACAAGGACACAAATCCTAATCTGTAAAGTCTAAACACTCGTTGACCCTCACTGTTGATTCTGTTGACGGTGGAAGGGAATTCTCCTGCTCGCTGTCCTTGAAGTAGTCATTAAATGTGAGGTTTGAACTTAGATTCCTTTAACTGGGTGACACTGACACTATCCTCCTCAAGATTTGTAATTTTATAATACATTTATGAGACTCGGTGTCTGTGCTGCTGTTGTTCATAAATTTGAGCCCTTAAGATAGTTCTCAGACAGTATCAGTGGATAAATGCACATGCGGTTATGTGTCTTTGTTATGAGTTCTGTGACGGCTTTATTATTGTCCGTAAGTCAAATCTTGAAGTGGTCTTTGACTCATCTCAGATTCTTTATTGGCATTTTTTTAAGCCTGTAGACTGAGCCTTCAGAGAATCACCCTCAGTTCTCAGCGTAGCGTCAGTCCATTAATAAAAGCATTCAAAAGAAACCATTTCAGTTTACATATTATCTTTTCTATTCAGTTAAGATTGATAATGTGGTCTTTGTAAAAAAAAAAAAAAGTCCAATAAAAAGATAAATAGAATGTAATTATGTCTCAGCCACTGTTAGTGAAGGCTGTAAAAGTGTTCCTTTGGTCCTTGCAAACCTTCCCCCAGGAAGTGACGTCATCGCTCTGTGTCACCAGCGCAAACACAGTTGTATTTTTAATTATTTCATTGGCAGCGGGCAGCGGGAGCAAAATCATTTCTTTCCAGCCGTCCATTTTCTCTCCTCTTGTCCAAGTCATTTTCTGGTCATTTAACCGGGACAGAATCCTTCCATTCACTGGCTGCAGAGCTGAACGCCACAGCCCAGATGTCATTTTTGTTTGAGCGGATCCAGGTTCACACTAATGTCCAGGTGGGAGCTGGAACTCTCGTTTGCCCTCGCTGTTCCAGAGACCACCCCGTCCACTGGCGAGGCGGCATAACCGCTCGCCAGAAATGCCACAGCAGCTATTTTCAGTTCACATCAGACATACGACTGTCAGTCCGCTCCTGCTCTCTTTTAACCACATTTCACTCTAGTCTGACGTACAAATTAGAGCTTGGAGCCACCAGCATGTGAGTGGGCCACTAGGTGACAGTTCTGCAATTGACTTCCTGTTCTGGCTCTTCAGTAGAGGAGAAGGATCAGCAAAGGGCGACCTGGCAGGTTCTGCTGGGCGCCAGCGAGGACCAGAAGACCCAGTTCTGCATCTGTTGTTTTACTGGTTGGAGCTAAACTTGGAACCGGAGTCTGAAACCCTCACTGGGCGAGATCTAAAAACCAGCTGTGGTGTTTGACACGCAGATTCGATTAATGTTAGAGTAACAAGAGAAAGACGGAGGAACAAAAGCATCCTAATTTTGTGTTTGACAATCATCTGATAGCAAGCCAGAAGCTCTTGAGTTCTCTTTCCACCCTTTCATATTTCAGAAGAACGATAAATATTAGATAGCTGAACTCTCTTGTTATTAATTCCTTTATTTTGGGAAGCACGCCCCAGCTGCCATCTGATGTTTTCTGAACCCTCCATTTTCCTCGCTGAGAAACCATCTGGTGTAAATTTCATCTCGGCTTTTCTTGAGCTAGCTGGCTGACAATCGACGTGTCACCCTCGTCCAGTGTGAGACCAGCCAGGGACATTTGTCCAAGCCGTCCTCAGCAAATCACAAGTGAATCTATTCAGGTCAAAAGATAGAGCAGTCTGATCAGCCCTGAAGGACGGTGTTATGTGTAAACAGGACAAATGCTAAGCTAATGCCACGCCGGCTTCCACATTATTCTTAATACAAACACAGGTAAAGGCCAAGGACGCTGCCTTCAGAGTCCACCGCTTTATTAAACAAACTTGATGACGCTAATGCACTTTACTTGTAGCTACCAGACATTAAAATTAAATTGAAAAGCAAATGCATCACTGATTACATAATTTAGAGTTTTAATGACTAAGAGAGTGAGATTGTTACACACCTTTTTCAATAAAACTTAAGCGTAGTTTGCCACCCACCAGGCTGAGGTATTTAAAGAAAAACAAAAAGGTCTTTTCATTTGTTTTATATTTCCTTGGGTTTAGTGTTCATTGCAGTCTATAGTCAAGGAGGTGAGGAGTGGCAGCTTATCAACTTTAAATGCTCAATAAAGACCAAAACACAACTCTGCGTGCCGCTTTCTATTCAATAGACACTCAACCCCAGGGGTCTTCAATTCAGACTCTATGAGGGCTGCAATCCAGCAGGTCTTCTTTCCTACCAGGTAACCATCCCAGCAGTTATGTATCTGTAGCAACAACAGTCTGTTGGATTGAGGGGCCCTGCTCAAGCCCATAACCTGCTGCTCCACACCTAGACATAGCCTGCCCTGATATATAATTATTAGTCATAAATTATTCTTCAAGTACCCAAGAGATTGTCTTAGGAAAGTGTATCTCTAAAAGGTTCCCCCAATCCAGTCCTCCAACTCCATTGCCATTCTACCCTAACATCACCTTTAACCTACCTCCATGTGCAATTTGTACCAGTGCAAATAAGTAAAGTAAATAGGGTGCATAAGCTATATATGTGCATGCCTAAATGATTTACATCATTAAATACTAGTTTAGTTATTATTTTACAAAGATGAGTTTGTGTTAAAAGAAGCATCAGAGCTGTCAGATTGTCCTCAATCACTGACAGCTGGAACAACTCCACTGAATTAGATTAAAAAAGAAGGATTAAATTTACCTCCAGGATACAGAATTAGCAAAATGTTCTATCTGACCATGAGACGCAGGATAAAAATGAAGTATTTACACTTTCCTTAGAGCCTGGTGCTGGTTTTACATGCACCCGGGGATGTTCTGCTGCTCACAGGTTGAGTTGGTGATGAAGGCAACGCTGTTATCTCTGTCCTGGTAGCCCTGCCAGCTTTTGCACCAAGATAATGCCTGTGTGGAGAAGGTGGATGTGGGCACCTTTTGGATGTGAAATGGATCTTGGAGATGAATCTCGATTCAATGTTCCTTCATCATGAAGAATTCAGCAGCTCAAAGGAATGAGCCGCTTTATGCCTCTTCCTGTGGCCAAGATAAATCAGAGGAATAATGTAACCGTCACTTAGGTAATGTGCTGTCCAATGTCTCTGATTTGTTTCTAATTTATTTATGTCCAAAGACATTTTGTCATGTTGCAAATGCTTGTAGCCACGGGGAGTTTGAATACGTGAGAATTGATGCGTGGACACCAGTGGAGCTGTACAGGTGAGAGGACGAGGACAGGGCCTCAGAGCCTGGGCAGTGAACCTCACACTTTGGTCTGCCCACAAATCTGAATGTCTGATAACAGCAAAAGGCTAAAACCAGCACTGAAATGCTCTTTTTCTGTTCCTGTGCTCCTTTGTCCTCCTCAGCTATCCATTTGCTGATTCGGCCTAATCTCCTTTTGTTTTGCTCTCCACCCTTCATTTTCCGAGTGGAGCCGCTCATTTAGACTTGCCTCCCTGCGCCCCCCCCCCACTCCGTTTAATCTTTGCTCCCACCTTTCTCAAACTGCCTCCTATATATTTAATTACCAACCCCTGACCTGTCCCAGCTCTGTCTCCCTTCAAATGTTTCCCTCTCCTCCTTCTGTTTACTTCCACTTCTCCTTCCTTTACCTGCATTTAAGTGGCTTCTGTCCAGAGGTGTCTGCAGTTCTGCTCTGTCCTCCAACAGTTTCAACTATTAATCTTTTAATCTCAGGAATCTTCTCTTCTTCTCCTGTTTTGTTAGTTCATCTTCTATTTCTCTTTACTCCTCCTCTTTTGACTCATGTCATTCAGGGAGGACGCCAGTCTTGTGATAAATGGAGGAGATGCAGCACATTTTATTTTCATATCTTATTGCATTGATTCAGTTAAATCTAATCAAGCATCAGCTCAAGATATATCTGTTTAACTTTACATTTGCCCTTAAACATAACTCATGTCTATTGCTGTTTTTGAGAACTTCAATCAGAAGAGACAGAAATGAGACTTTTGGAGCCAAAAAGCACATTTGTTAAAATAGAGATAAGAGACAAGTATAAATCTATTCCTAAAAAACAAAACAAGTCTGACATTGACTGTTGATACCTTCTCTCATTCAGAGTATTGAAGCCTGGTGATGACCAGGCAGAGGCTTCACACAACAGGTATCCTTCAATGAAGAAGGGTCTTTTTCATGATTATTAAAGCCATTTTCCAAATGTTGATCATGCAAAATTGGGCAATTAAATATAACCAAATATCAGAATAGTAACTGGATGAACTACTACACTCTCGCCATCCATCATCCGTTCCTCCATTCCCCTTTCCTGAAATGGAAAAAGTATAATAATTATGAGAATATCATTTTTATTTTTCATTTTTGGCCAGTAATGTGTAGCACAACCTGATGTGGAAAAGCCCAATTCCCCAAATCCCAAGCTATTATCACAAGTTAAGCCAGATATAACACTTTTCCCTGCCTCCCAGTCAGGGCTGTTTTTCATTGTTGAATAGATCTGCTGAATATTCCTTCAGTTAAACACGGAGGGATCGTTATAGGGAGGGATGGTATCAGTCATTCAATTCCCACATCTACATTTTTCAAGGCACTGGAACAAATTGCTTTTTTACTTAAACTTCCTTTTAGCAGAGGCCTCCTCCATCCAGTTTAGAGGACAATGCAAAGTGACGTGGAAATCATAGCGACTGGAAAGTTGGTGTTGAGACAATGTCCTGCCCTGTGTCCAGCCTCCCATTTTAAAGTGATTAAAGTTGTGGAGTTTACGAAGATGTGCCATATTTACGAGGGACTCTACAGCAGTGTTTGGTCAACCTGCAGGCAGTAATTACACGGCAGACAAATCAAAGCACTTTCCTCCAACGACTACCTTTAGAATATGAATTTGCATCCTTACAGTTGAGGCAGGCGAGGCTCAATCTTCATCTAACGACTGTGATCTATCGACTGTACAGTGCACTGACAGGAGAAGCTCTCTGAAAGCCTGTGTCTGCATGTGTTGATTTTATTTATTTAGTCTAGTTTTTGCTTGTTTCCTCAGGCTGACTGGTACAACGTTGCCTTCACCAGTGATCTCCAGTAAGAACTGGCTCAGAATCCATTTCACCTCTGACAGTAACCACAGAAGAAAAGGATTCAGTGCTCAGTACCAAGGTAAGTGTTGGGAGATGTGCTGTATGGAATGACTGTTGAGGCTCTTTTCTATCTTTGTAATACACCATCCATAGGCCTGCAACCACCTGAAGTGACGTGCTGGTCCTTTCCTATCATCTAATGGACTAGTTGCATGAATTAATGAAGTGCATATTCATTTCCATATGGGGGCTCTGATTTAATTAGTTGCTCCCAACATAAAGCACAGAGGTCCTCAGGTCTGTCCTGGCTCTGTCGGTCTGTCCACCTCTGCCTCTGCTGTGGTCTCGGCTCAGGTTTCTGTCGTGTATCTGATACCTGTGTCATTACTTTTCTCATCTTTCTCCATTTTTGCCAGGGACATAAATGTGTGTGGGTGTGAGTGAGAATCTGACTGCAGCAGCTGTTATTCTCTGCAGTTCTAATAGTTAGGAGGCAGTAGGTGGAATCCATTTAATGTTCCTCTGCTTCACTTTTTCTTCTTCCTACTGTTGTCTGCTGAGTTTGTCACCAGAGGGAAAGTCAGATATGTGTGCCCACTTTATGTTGCATCCCTAAAAACAAAACAGAACATTGTTCAATCAGGTGTTTTGGAATTAAACTCAAAACATCAGAGCTGTCTTTTCCCACAGTGAAGAAAGCCATAGAGCTGAAGTCCAGAGGGGTGAAGATGATGCCCAGTAAAGACTCCAGTCACAAGAATGCTGTCTGTAAGTAAAGGCTTGTCTTTGGTTTTGGTGTTATGTTTAAAACTTTCAACCCAGAACTTTTCTTTGTGGAAAATGCACCATAACTCTGGATTTTCTCTCAGCCGGGTACTGTAGTCCATAGGATGTCTACTATCATTCAACACTATCATTCATCTATCAAGGAGCCTCTCCCCTCTCACTGTCATTGCTGCTCAAAGGGTGGCAAACCATAATCCACCACTACTGGCATGGCTGCATCATTCTGTGGCCAACTGGTAATCTTGAACTAGTCATACAAATGTTTGTTTAAAGCAAAGTCTGACAGAAGAACGGGTAATTCGCTACAGCCAAGCAGAGCATTTCCAGCAGGCTTAGGGGAGGTGGGCTACATGTTGGGGGTGATGTCCCTGATGCGTGTTCCACAGTTTCGAGGAAGTGAAATCCAAATCAAAACCTTTTTCTTTCAACCAGTTGTAGTAAAAATAATATTCTCGCTTTGGCAAAAACAAGGATTTTTCACTTTTTATCAACTTTTGACTTATAAAAAGGAAGATAAAATAGAAATCTGCTCAACCAATTAAAAGAGCAAACAACTTACTCAAAGTTTCAGTTTCAGTGGCCAAATCCACTTCTTCCCAGCTATTATTTCTTAAGTCCAAATGTCAGAGCTGTAACCACGAGGATTCTGTTTCTGCTGGCTGTGGACAGTCCGGAGGCCTAATAGCAGAAGGTTCTTGTGTTTGTGAGTGTTTAGCGTCAGGGCCTTCGTGGATATTCTTTCTGGTTTCTGTGCCTGTTGTTGTCCAGTTTGGTCATCAATAAACAGCCCTGCTCTGTTGTCATGCTGATATCATCCACTCATTTTCTATTCTTTCTGTTTCTTAACATTTATAGGGAAACATGAAAATGTGTTTGTATTCTCCGAATGCATTTCTGCACATTTATCTGGCAAACTGGCTTCCAAAAATAGTCCAAAGTTTCACCAAAAAGTTTACTTTGTGCTTCCATCTGATTGGGGCTGAGTAATGGAGCAATCAGACGGGTCACATTCTAAAACAGTCCCATCTGCAGTTTTACAGCAGTACAGTTTGAAAATGGTCCATCTACACACACACACACACACACACACACATACACACAAAAAAAAAAAGATAATAATAACTCGTTTTAACAGAAGAAAAAGGTGTCACACAATCAAGGCAGCCTGCCCCTCTGGAGCATCTCATTTTATCATTTAAAAGTAGTTTTAGTATAATTGCTGATATCATTGTCTTCCTTTAAGGCAAGAGCAGGATAAAACTGTCTTTTGGTGGACTTGATCTCGTGTGAAATTGTTAGTCTGACTTTAAGGAAATGATGTGGCTAAAAGGAAAAGCTTTGTCACAGAGTGATTTATGACTAACACATCATTTGTCTATTTAAGTGCTGCCAACAAATGTGCACAGCAGGTGTCACTTCTTCATGGTTTATTTTGGGCATTAAGGGAAAAAGTATCTTTGCTAACTGTGTTTAAGGATTTAAATATTTAGCATCTTTCTCTTTGTGTTGTCCTCAAAACCTCAGGAACCATCACAGAGAGATGATATGTGAATGGATTTCTGTAAATCACCTGCTATTTAAAGTCACAGTTGTGGAAAAATTCCTGTCAGTGGACTTTGTATTTTCTTCACGGAAATTACATATTTATTAATAACAATAATCCCCACACAGGTAAACATGATATTGTCCACAAAGAAAGTAAAACAGCAGATTTGATGAATGTCTCATGAGTTACAAACACATATTTGGGCAAATTGGATGCAGTATTCAGACCAAGAGACAGTTTTAATTATCAGAACCCAAACCGCACACACTATTGTAATGAACCCCTCATCAATAATTCTGCTTATTTACATGCTTGGCCAAGCACATGCTGCTGCAATTAGCATTATTACGGTGTTTGTGTGTGTCTGTGTGTGTGTGTGTGTGTGTGCAGTCGCAATTAATTGCGGCCCACTCTCATGTGAGCATAAGAAATTCCCAATCACTCTGTGACATTTGTCCAAGAGGACAAGATTAAAAGCACAAACATGGACACAACACACCACTGGCCTCACAGTCGTTCCCACGTGAGTGGCAGAACATCCAGAGTTCATCAGTATGTGATAGTAAAATGTGTTTTGTTATTTCTCTGCGACTCTTCTGCCACCTAAAGCTCGGCCACATTTAACCTCTGAGGACCCTGTTGCCACGGGATGGTTATATTTTATTGGCTGATCAATATCAGCTCCATTGGTTCTGGAGAAGTGTAAAATGATTTCTCCCCTATGGAGCAGCCTTTGTTATCTGCCATCAGCATGTGAGCCAAAGAGGGATGATAAGCGGGTTAACTGTGCAGTGAGACCCCTTAACTTTGTGCGGCTCTGGGTCTAAATGAGACACATGCAGCAGCGTCCCACCAGGGGTCCCGGGCTGATTATGCCGTTTTAACCATGGGGACGAAAATGAAGTGAATGTGAGTGTTCAGTGTGAGATAAAGGCTCCATGAGGTTACCCCAGTGTAGCAGATCCAGTGGGAGACCAAGATCATTAAAACAACAAAAAAAGAGTACAGCCAGGACCGGTCTTTGAACAATACTTTCTTTACAGTGTATGACTCCCAGTAGTCATATTATATCTGTATGGAAGAAAATCTGCAGTCTTTATATAATATATAATCATTACAAAGAGCTGGAGAGCGATGATAATGAGTTTTACCTGTCTAGAGAATGGAGCACTTATGAATCATAATCTAAAAGACTGTATAAAGACTCTTGCCTGTATTCAATGCACACACACACACACACACACACACACACACACACATACACACACACACACACACACACACACACACACACACACAAGGATAAGATAAAAATCAGTCAGGGAACAGACTGTTAATGAATTATCCACACAGAGGGAGACAGAGGAATGCGTTCAAGTGTATTTTGGGCCTTTTAGCAATTTCATTATGTTCCTTTTTGTATTTTTTAAAATTAATTTCTATCCAAATTAGTCTAAAATGGACTTAAACGGACATAAAGTGGCCTCTGCCGGTAGGCTAGTTACTGTGCATTCCGACCATTTTTAGTCTGGAGTCCTCCAAGTCCTCCCAGGAGGGTTCCAGCTATGATTCCTGCTGTGGCTGGTTTTCTGCTCTGTATGTCCTGATGGAGGAACAGACGGATGCAGAGGTAACGACAGGTAAAACTGCCATCTGCTCCTGGGGAACACACATAAGTTTAACATGAAGAGAGCAGTAAAGATACAAGTCAAACTCTGAGCTCAGCACTAATTAAGTAAATAACAAAATGCTTTCTCATGATGTATTCTCTAGTCGGCCCCCGTGCCTGTTTTGGGATGCTGAAGTTGATAGCGTATGCGCCAGGGAAATTACATTTTAGGTGAATAAATTGGTGACTGAAGCTCTGATGCAACCATCTGAAATCTGGAGTGAGATGGATCAGCAACACAAAGTTTCCAGAACTCATAAACCATCATTTAATCTCAGAATATTACTGTATTCTTCATATTTTCTTATATACCGGGCATGGGTCAGACTGTGTGTGAAGATGAGGCACATTGTGTCAGTTCAACAAAATAAGGCTGGGGGGACGGTTGTGGGGCCTCCGCACTCTGTGATTGATTGAGCTGCATGTAGATGTTGAGGAGAGGAATAGGTTGGAGTGGATAAGAGGGGAGCGGACAAGTGCAGAGGAAGAGAGCGCATCAACAGACTACAATTCACATATCTTTCTCCTCATCCGGCGGGCGTGAAGAGAGCTCGCTCCTGAAACTCGGCAGCCCTCCTCCTCTCTCTCTCGCTCTCTCTACTGTATCTGTCCATTTTTATAAGGACTTTCACTGCCTCTTACTAAACACATCACAACTCCATGCCTAACCCTGACCTTGACCTTCTAACTTAAACCCTAAAATGCACCTTTGAAATTGTGAGGACCCGACAAAATGTCCTCGCGTCCCACAAATATATCATATGCATATTTTGGCCCTCACTTGGAAGCACATCCAAGAACACACACTTCCTGCCTTCCTGAGTGCCATTTTTTGCCTCTTTGACCACATTTTCATTTCAATTATTTATCTGTCAGCAGTTCTAACTAAACGTTTATGCTCCCCGACTCTGCATTCCCGATGCAAACGGCCCTTACAAGTCTTTACATCATCCTGTTTAGACGGTTTAAACTGTTTTCGTCTCCAATTCCACAGGCCAGTGGTTTCAGGAAAACACGAAGGAGACATAAAGACATAAAGCAAGCCTAGAAAAGGAATAAAATCTTCAAAACCTTCATGTCAAAAATACAAGACAAACGAACACTCACATATATCTCTGCAATGGGCCAAAAAAGGATGTGAAGAAAGGCCTTTAAAAATGGAATTTAATAACTTTTTCAGTGTTTAATTAAAAACCGAAGACTTAATATTTCCCAGTGTATTGCATATTTAATTTTATTGTTGGATGAATGAATACCGTTCTTAATGAACTGGTTCCTCCATTGTGAGACAGGCGTCAAACTGTTGTCTAGAGGAGTGAAAAGATGACAAAACTGGAGCGAGACAAAAGTCTTGTTTCATCGGTGGCTGCGGAGATGTTTTTATTTTTGCTGAACACGCTTTGATGATAGGGAAATGTCACCGCGTGTCACAAGCTTGTGTTCAAATGCTGAATGGGCTTTTAAGTGTAAATATGGGATTAAGTCGGCTTGAGAATTCTTTTACAACATGGTTGTAGTTTCTGACAACCCCCCCCCACCAGCACCAGCAGAACCAGCAGAACCAGCACCAGCACCAGCACCACCCCTCTTTTTAACAATCTCATGTTGTTTGCATGAGCTGGATTTGTTTCGCCGGTGCGGACCTTTGTGTTCTGTGCCAATGGAAGCCATTTGAACACGAGCGAGCGAGCGCAGGATGAGAGAGAGCGTGACACAGAAAGTGTGTTTTTTTTTTTTTTTTCCGCCGAGAGTGTGTTGCTGCCGAGCTCTTTGGACGGAACATCAAAAAAAAAAAAAAAAAACGGAGCGGAGGAACGAGGCCGCTCCGGCCGTTTGCATCATATCTGCCACAAACGCCCACGCAAACAGAATCACACTCAGGCAGCTCCAACGCCAGGATGCACCAAACTTTGGTGTCCCTCTCTTAATGACACTATCTGTGAGTGTGTGTGTGGGGGGGGTGTATAGGGTGTGTGCAGGGGTGTATGCATGAGGGTAAAGAGCCGAGTGTGCAGTCTGATTGAAGCCGACAGAGAGAGGAAATGCACCAGACACAAGACCATTATGCAGCCACATAAGGAGGCTGAAGTTCAGAGGTCAGATATTGCTCCTCCTGAACTTTGCAGCTTTTACCATTGAAGATATCCTCCTTTCAATGTGTTATTGTACTTCCCCTCACCATTTCCATCGTTTCTATTTTATTTATTATCTCCTTCCGTCCTATTTTTCTTCTTGATTTATTTTTAGCTCGGCACCATCATTCATCAGAATTCCATCAAGGCGGACCTGCTTCAGACTGATTTCTCTCATATTGTGCGCTCTCATTTGCATTTACATTATATTTTAGGAAGTCAGCAGATGTTGCTCGAGCGCAGTCCAACAGCCTACATCTCAAGTATGAACTGATCTTCAATTTTACCCTTCAAACCCTGAAAGAAGTCACAATGTTTTCAAATAATGTATGTTTAAAAATGAGAAGCTTCTGTCAGATTCTATGTATTGTGTATTTTTTAGATCAGTAGTTACATATGCTTTCAGTTCCAGTTTGTTCATTTTAAGCAGCACAATTACAGTGTTTTGTCTCATAAAGTACATCCATCTTTTGGCTCGTTCCTGAGGGGTACTCACTTAAGTATGACAATAATTGGAAATCAATTTAGTTTGTATAAAACAATTCATCATAATTACAATGTTAAAACAAATATGCTAAGATAAATCAGCTGCTCGAAATTGTTTGATTCATGAATTAGTTTGTTGCACTTCAATCCCAACAATCTGTTTATTTTCATCGTTTAACCTTGTCGATTTTACAGTTTCCCCCTGTCTTTAATCACGGCTAACACGTTGTGTTGCCATGGAGACATGGCGACAGCGCGTGTATTTATGTTCATGTGTGGACATTTTCTAAAACTGTAATATTCCGTTCTCCGCCTCACGGCGTCAGTTTTCATTTGTTTAATAATCTGACAATTTTGATGAATTACTGCTGTTAGCCGTGGCGGAGAGGTCATGTTTCCAGTTTATTTGTCCTGTTGTCAGCACAATTAGGTGAAAAACGATTTTTATCATATTTGTGAAAGGTTGTGAGGCCAAAGACCGAGCAATTTGATTTTGATTTGCAGCCTAATCACGGGGCAGATGTAGATGACTATTCACTTCTTCATAATGAACATGATTTCAGGTTCAGCCTTTCTGTCAAGCTTGAAAGAAAAGCATCGGGCTAATGAATAGCAAAGTAAATGAATAGAAGGAATGATGTTGGCTGGCAGAACTGTGTGAATACGTAGTTGCTTTCTCAGTTGTGTCTGCTGACATGAGCATAATAAAATAATAATAAAAGCAAAAAAAAACCAATCGAAAACAGGCAACTGGCATTCTCTGATATGACCTGTAGGGGGCGCCTCCACTGGTTTCAAAAGTAAGCGGACGACACGCTTCAACATGTTTTGTCACTTTAAATGGCTGATGTTGTCTCGTTCATGGGTTATAATGTAAGGCACCGAGAGAGAACAAATACCAAACTACATTTGTTAAAGAAACCCAAAATGTACTGTTGCCTCAGATTCGTACCGCAGTAACATTTGAATTCCTCCTTTTCCACAGTGAGCCAAAGTGGCCTTGCGGGTGATGTCTGTCCCGATCCTGGAGTTCCTGAAAATGGCAAAAGGATGGGTTCTGCCTTCCAGTAAGTTCTCAGAGATAACAAACTTTCTCTCTGTCTTATACATTGTGATCATTACGTCATTAGCTTCACGAGCAGGGGTGTTGGTGAAGACCAAGAAAGTTTCTCTGAAGCTGAAAAGTTGGTTATTGATTTGTGATGCTGGAAAAACAACAGCAGGTTATCATCTAGTAGTAGATTGATATTGTTTTTTTTCTCATTTTGAGCATTGATTTGCTAAATCTAATGCAAGGCTGCTGATTTAAGATAGATTTGATAGATCAGGTAAGTCAGATAATTTCAAAGGGTAATGATCACAAGATGTGCTGTACTGGCCAGCCGAAGGTCATTTAAAGAGCTCAAATCCCTGTCTACACGCAGCTTATAACAGTTTATAGGTGTAGCATAGAGGTGGAACACAACAGCCTCCAGGGCCAGGTCAGAACCTTCACCCATGTCTTCACACAACCCAAAGACATGGCACCACCTAAACATCTTCATATAGAATCTCCCAAACACCCAGAACTCAGTAAAGATGATGTGAAACGCAGCCGTATTGACAGTTGTTATTAACTTTAACGAAGCGGAAGCTCCCTGTCGTTTAAACGCCTCCCTGTGCATATTGTCAATGCAGACATTGCAAATGGGTGTTTAAGCAGCAGTGTGAACATCTGGCTGGGAGAGGCTGTCATTTTAGATGAACACAAAACACTAATTAAATTTGGAGTGATCTTGCCCGCATGTCGTCACATGTAAATAATTAATAAAGATGTGGTGCTGTGCTTAAATGTGTTTTTCTGGAAAGATGCCCCGATGAGTCCTGTTTAAACGAGAGTGGGATAATAAGAAACAGTTTTTGTGGCAAAATCTGCAGCATGCGAGGGTTTAGGTTGAGAAACCGGAAGAGACGGAGAAACCAGAATGTTGCTGGGCTCCCCCCCGTGAAAACAGAACCCATTAAGTCTTCAGGTGCTTTGGACCACCCGTGTGTGCATGTACGCAGTCATTCTAACATAAAAATGTCAATACATCAATTTTCCACATAATTGAAAATATCACGTGAATTTTCCAACAGTGATTGAAAGAAATCAGGCACAGCAGATTTTCTCATTTGAACCCACCTCACAGTCTCCGTGAGGCCAAAGCAGAACAGCATCGAGCTGACGACACCCTGCTGTCATACTCTGGTAAACACTGGACATCCACTGAATCAATCAACTCCAGTGGCGAGACGAGAGCGCGCGCTACCGTCCCGTCCTCGGGCTCTGAACGAGAAACCCTTCACACTCCACGCCGAGGCGAGGCGGGGCCACTGACGGACACAAGAGCAGCTGGAGGAAAGTCCACGCGTAGAGGGATACTCGGTCCTGTCCTCAACTTTCAGCTCCAAAGGATAATCTTATGGATCCCTAAAGGACGATTCCATGATCAGGGTGTGAACTGTGGGGGCAGCTCCGTCTCCCTGGGGGAGGCTGCCAAGCTGAAAACAGAGCATTTTCATGCTTGATGGGGCCAGCTGGCTCACGAAGCAGCACGCGGGTACCCAGTCACACGTTTGGTGGCCACAGATGCAAAAGTAGGTGTTTAAAAGAGAAAAATGAGAAGTATTGTGAGTGTCTCAATAAAGTTCTGGCAAGTCATTTGGATGCTGAAACAGCCGTGGCTCGGTCCAGAGTGTGTGTGCAGGTGGTGAGGAGAGGAGCTGATCCAAAAACGGCCACGAACGACCGCGAGGAACTTCACAAGGAGCTCCTGAAAGTGGCCCAAACACCCTGTTGAAGAGAGGTCATGGAGTTTGGCAGAAACGTCAAAGATTAGAGCAAATTACTGAAAATGGGCCAAATTCTGGACCTTTGTGTGTGTTTGTGCAGCATGGTTTGATACACGGAAAAAGAGCACACGTGAGAAATAAAGAAAACAACAAAGACTTGAAGTTATTGAATCATGGGATTTTTCCAAATCTGCAGTGGGAAGGTGATTCCAAGAAAGCGCCAGTAAACCCAAGTGTTCCTCGCTGTACTCTTCCTTCACAGCGAGCGGTGGGATCCAAAGTGGTTTTAGCGTCGTTGGCAGAACCAAAGCGGAGCTCGTAAAGCCAGTGTGTCTCCGTGAGAGGCTGAGAGGTTTGGCCACCTGTACGGTGCTACCGTTTTTAACAACAGCCACACTGAGCCGCCGAACAAGCAGGAGCTGTGTCGTAAAAGCCCGACCAGGTGGCAGACTGCCGCGTGTCAGCAGGAGGAGACATTAAGCTTTACAGACAAGATATCACACAGACTTCCACTCTGAAGCTCTGCTGCCCTTCCGGCGCGTTTGACAGCGGGACCTCGGACCGAATGAGAAAACACAAGCGATTAGAACAGAGAGAAGTAAAGAAGAGCGAAGAGAAATGGTGTTTTTGTACACGACTGTTGCCCCAAAACTCTGCAGGTGTGATGAATAGTGATGGTCCTGAGGAGCAATAAGGGCTCTCTGTGACTGTGAAGTATTAACAGACCACCGCGGCGAAATCACCTCCGTGCGGGTTCCTCCTGTTGTTCCTCCTGACAGGCGTGTTCCTCTTCGCAGAGTCGGCTCCAGCGTGCAGTTCAGCTGTGACGACAGCTACGTGCTGCAAGGGTCTAAAAGTATCACCTGTCAGCGCGTCACAGACACGCTGGCGGCCTGGAGTGACCACAGACCCATCTGCAGAAGTAAGTCCCCCCTGTCATTTCCTCCAATCACGCTGTTTCAGATCTGTGGCCCAGCGAGATGAGAGTGCTGCACTGGGATGTGTTTCAATAGGAGCCTCGGACACGGTGCAGCCTTTGATCAGCCCGATTCAAGTTTTAAAAAAGTTTAAAGTGAATTTACATGACGGCGACAGAGCTCCAGGTGTGTTTGATACTTGTGTTGCTTTGCCAAATGATAAGACACTCCCCTCCATCCCATCTGAGGCCCTCAGTGATGTCACCCAAATGCTGCTTTATTGCTTTTATGGCTAATGTCATATCACAGGTTGCATTAATCCTAATGGACTAAAACGAAATTAAGTCAAGAATGGAGGCAGGCAAATTACTCAATGCTACAGTGCATTGATTCTGAGTTTAAAACAACTGGGGCAGCAACTGGAAATGCTGGTTTCAAACCACTTTTATGGTTATGCAACAGCATAAAAATCCATCCTAACTGCGTCTGCACTCTCTGCACAATTCAAAAGACTCAACGTGGAACATCTGGGGTAGAAGAACGTCTCCTGAGATTTAAAAATGATATGACGTTCTAAAGTGTGTTTTTACCCTGGCTGGTTTAACACGTGTATGTTGCATTTAAACCTGCTAAATCCAGATACATTTCAAGTATCACAGAGTGCTAAATGACACAGCCGTGACTCTTGATGTCCGTCGCTGTGTTGAAATCGTCATTTGTCTCCTGACTGACTGGTTGAGCGACTGAATAAATCACTGTGTGAGTGGCAGTGCAGCCATGCAGGGGCTCTCACAGCCCACATGTTTACTGACAGAACCCTGGTGGCTTTACCACCGCACACACACACACACACACACGCGCGCACACACACACATGCGCGCACACACACACGCACACACACACACACAGACCTCAAGGCTAGCCCACTGCAGCCATGAAATATGTGACATCGTCCATCAGACACAGAGATGTGTGCATGCAGGGCGTGTGTGTGTGTGTGTGTGTTTGACAGACAGGCAGTCCCAGTGCTCAGGCACCAACTATAGGGTCCCTGTCACATCACATTAAAGTGTGTTTTCTGTGTGTCTTCTGGCTGGATTGCTGTTATTTGTCTGTGTGTCTGCAGGAACTCTCTGAATTTATGACACCGTCCACTGTCATCAGGAAAGAGCACAGATGCATGAAAAGTGAAACCGTGAGAGAGGATTGACTAAAAAATAATGCTGCCAACGTGTTTCCACATTCAGAGTGATTTCTGGGCTCACATATCATCCTGATGTTCACAAATTCGTGGGACGAGGGTTGTTTAAGGATGTTGAACCTCATTAATTCCAGAATAAATAGGTTCAACATGTAACTGTTTGGGCAAACGCAAATAAAATGTGAACCATTAACGTGATAAATTAACTCAACAGCACCACCTTTATCTGTAAAAGCGTAAACAGAATAACATGAAATACATCAGAAACTTCAGGTCGGAGGAACTTTGAGCCAAACGAAAGTAAAACTTTAATCACCTCACAGACTTTTTCTTTTTATAACGCGCAGAAATCTTCACAGCGGAGATGCTGAGGTAATCTCTGCTCCCCTGGTGATCACATCTGACCCGTGCTTATTATTTCAGTTATTTAAAGGTAGAGATGTGTGTTGGTGGAGACCTTCTTCTTCTCTGTGTAATGAGCAAACAGGCTTACGTTTCCGTTGAAAACAGGACCGAACATGTTGTCTCTCCTGGGCCCTGTTGGCTAAGAACCAACTGGGTGCACGATCAACCAGCTGGAAATACAAGACTGAAGGTTTTTTCTGATACGGATTCATGTCTCATCTTGATATTATACATAATGAATATCAATTACAGTGTGAGTGAGATAAATGCAGAGATAAAAGATGAGATCAAGAAAGAGTGGAGCAGGCGGGCCCGGGTTCACCATCATGGCTGTGGTGTGTGTTATCTGCTCTGATCACTCTCCTGGGATTCAAACCCATAAGCTTCTCTATTCTCTTCTGAGACTTTAATGTTAATTAGAAGCTTCTCTCTCTCTCTCTCTCTCTCTCTCTCTCTCTCTCTCTCTCTTTCTATGTTTTTGTGTATGTGTGTGCATGCATGTGTGTGTGTGCTATCTATTCTAATTAAATGACAGATCAATCATCAGAGGTCATTCTCTCTCCCCTCTTCCTTTCTCTGTCTCTCTCTCTCTCTGTATTTTTGTCTTTTTAATTTGTATTCCCACTTTTCTACCACCCACTTCTCTTCTTCCCTCCCTGAAAGTTTTCCAGCCTCTTTACTTTCCCCCAAGCTTCCTTGAATTCTCAAGACCATCTCTCCAAGTTCACTTCCACTCAGACGTTTTTCTTCTCTCCATAACCGTTTTTTTGTCTCAAATGCCAATAACCTTCTCCCTGTAATGACACTGACTGCCTCCAGCTAACTCATTATAATATATAAAAGGTGAATATATGATGTGATAAACTTCATCTCTGCAGTGTGGCAGTGTGCAAAAAAAAAGAAACGACTTGAAATGTCAAGTTCGCCTCGATTTTAGCAAGACAAAAGAATGTGAAAATATAAAACTCCCACATTCATTTAGAATTTAAATATCTCTATCTCTCACTTGCTCGAAGCCTTAATGTTCTGCTTGAGACTGATTCAGTTCTTTTGACTTAATTTTACCGAACAGAAACAGATCAAGTATGACACTTTATGAATTAGCTAAAACGATTAGAAGTGCCTTTATTCTTTAATTATTATGTCATGCGCGTTAATGCTGGAGCCAAACACAAGGCGGGGTTTGAAATGGGGGTTTCCTTTAGGGTGGTCAGGCTGCCCGTCTCTCCCGGGAGGATCGAATGGACTGCTTCCTTTCTGCTGAGTAAAGGTCTAATGGAAGCGTCTTGCCTTTCTCCGCAGCTCGTACCTGTGGCAGCAACCTGAGGGGCCCCAGAGGAACCATCACGTCTCCTAACTACCCGGTTCAGTATGAGAACAACGCGCACTGCGTATGGGTCATCACTGCAATGGATTCTGGGAAGGTCAGCTCATTTCAGCTTTTTTTTTTTTTTTTTAAAGCCTTTATCGTGTGGGAGTATTGCGGCGTGGGTGTGGCCCCATCTGTCTTCTGTCAGCAGCTGACAGAGACCCCGGATTAAACTGACAGCGTGTATGACGCAGGAAGACAGTATATTAAAATAACACGTTTAATTATTGTCTTTATTAAGTTCCGGCCTCATCGCCCACAATCAAGGCCCCCATTACTCTGGCGTTAATAAAACCGTCCATCTAATAAAAGTCGATGGTTCATGAAAGGCTTCGGTTGGAGCAACAGTATCGCCACAAAGACGGTCTAAAAATAGATTTGAGCTCAGCCAGTCCCAGCGGGCCTGTTTATGAGCGGTGTAGAGTGTAAGCACAGCCGACGTGACTGTTTGGCTCCGTGAGCGTTACCGTAGTAATAAAGTGTCCTGTTGGAGGAGGGTTCAGCAGAATCAGCGCATCAGCAAAGGACGCATATTTAGGGAACTTGTTTCTCTCAAGGATGAAGAGCGTCGTGACTTACGTTTCCTGTAAAGGGAACATTAAACCATCGTGTAAAATGATCTGGGGTTAGATAATTAGTTTGCTTTCTTAATCTTCTAGATACATTAAAGCAAAGAAAAGCCGTTCCTTACATTCTTTTGCATCACCGTTGGCCAGTGAAGGTGTTGCTTTTGTACCTTTGTCGAGCTAATCGGCCGGATTCACGACGGCGTTTCACCGATAGATTTCACGGCGGAGAAATGCGTCCATAGTCGGACTGTAAAGCAGGTAAGTCGGTCTGCTCAGACGTCGTGAAACAAACGCCAAACCAGATCTGTTTCTCACTTTGAGATCCCTTGTTAGCGCCGCCGTGTCCTGCAGACACGGAGCAGCCCGCCGCCGCCGCCGCTCCCGTCAGCTGCCACGGGAACGTTTTCTAAGACCTGTAGTGTTTCATTTGCAGATTGTTGGTTCCAGCCCGGTTCTGAAGCAGACACAAATAAATTATACACGTGTTTCAGCACAGGGCTCTTGTCTTCTGTGCATCTGGTCATCTCTTCATTCTGATTCCTCTTTCACCCCCATTTGCTTCATCCTGCCCCTCTTGCATCGCTGTTCTATTCTATCTATTATTATTACTCATCTCCCCTCGACTCTACTTTCTTCTCATGTTTTTCCCATCCTTCTATCACTTCCCATCTTCCTCTGCCTGTGTTCACTTTGATTTGTCTAAAATGTTAACTTTTGAAGATGGTGAGTGTAGCGAGGGACAGGCGAAGAGCGAGAGGAGAGCGAGATAGCGCTGAGCTCATTGAACACTACAGAGAAGGCTGGAGAGAGGAAGCGAGGAGGCAAATAGGGCTGAATATTCAGCCCGCTCCTTCACGATTAAAAAGCAGTCCCAGAAATAGAGAAAAGTAGTAAAAAAAAAGAGAGGGAGAGAGAGAGTGAATTTCCAATCAGGTACTTGACATGTGGCATTGTCGTTTTCTCTAAAGCTGGATGTTAATGGAGTCCACTCACCTCTCAGCCTCTGAGGAAGTAGAATGGAGAAATCCTGATGTTGGAGAGTGCCACTGAGCAGAAGAGAAAAGAGCGTGCATGTCAAGAAAGAGAGAAATGGGCAGAAATTCTGAGGAACTCTGCAGGCACACTTTTATATCTTCATGACCTTGATGGAAAAAAAAAATGTTGCCAGGATGAATAAAAGGTTATGCTCACCTCCGTAGAAATAACTCATCCTCCCATGTCACCCTGTCAGCCATTTCTATAGAAGTATTCTATAGAACATCTATAGAGCTTTTCAGTTTAATTTTTTTCTCCTCAAACCAGCAACTTGTTGATGTTGCTAGTCGGAAACTGAAGGCAGCGTTCAGCGTTCGTTATCTCCACCAACGAGGTTCTGGTCCCCCCCCCCCCCGCGTTTATCTGTCTGTCCTGTTGTTTTCTGGGAAAATAACTTGAAAAGTTACGAACAGATTTTAATACCATTTTCAAGAAAGGTTGTTAATGGGACAAAGAGCAGATGATAACTTTTGGTGATATTCCAAGTGACCGTTTTGGGTGTAAGTCACAATATGTGGGGAAATGAGCTATTGGCGAAGCTCTCCAAGTGCTTCTCTAGTTTGCAATTTGACTTGATTTGAAGAGACAGCTGATATTTTAAAACAGCCAAGACACAATTCCGAGCATTACTGATAAATAAGGGCACAAAATATGGCTCCATACTCAGAAATATACTTATAAACCCCGAGGAACCGTCAAGCATCCAGCAGTTACTCAAAAGATTCATGTTCCTGTTAACACAGCTTTAGCGAATAAACTAAAAGGCTCTGTAAATGTGCGTGCTTTAAAATAAATTACAGCTGTAGGAAAAATTAACTGTAAAGCACCAACCTGTGTGCAGCTGTGTGTGTGTATATGTGTGTTCCGAGGGATGTAAAATAGAATAGAATACAATAAAATATAATAGATTCATGCAGGCCTAGCTTATGACAGATTCCTTTTATCGACTCTGTTTACCGTTTGTGCCTGACACGGTGTGTGTCTGTGTGCCTGTGTGTGCGTGTGCACGTGTGTAAAAAATGCTTGAGGTTTGAGAGCACTTTAAGAATGTGCTATAATGACGGATTATCAGCTACTACAGCTGCTGGCATTTGCAGAATGTCACTATCTGCATACACAGAGGGAGAAACGCACAAAAGGATGGAGTCAGTGATAGGGCCGGGTAGACGGCTGCAGAGCAGAGGAAGAAAGGAAAAATATGGGAATTAATAACACTGTGACCACAAATGAGATGAAAATGACGGAAAAGACTCATTTTGTGACACTAAATGAAACATATGGTCTTATTTTGAGTCTATTTTGAGTTTGTTCTGCTGTGACGTGAAATGCAGTTAAATATGTATGACTTTAATGTTTTGTACTGTCCCATATGATAACATGTATAATTCTATAACAGCTGAAAGACAGAAAAAAACTAAGTGGAAACTAAAATCATCAAACCAAGAAAAAAAACATTTTTTCTCACTTCCTGTGAGATTTGGAACATCTTCCCAGCTGCTTTATTTTTGAACATTTGTTTTTTTTTTCTTCTGAAATAAAAAAAGTATCTTCATTTGCTCTGTCGGAGTGTGTGCGTGTCTGTGTGTGTCTGTGTGTGTGTATGTATGTGTGTGTACAAGGATAGCGATGTGTTCAAATGCAGTCAGACACTGCAGAGAGATTAAGATATTTTAAGAAAAGCCTGCTCTTGAACTGAATTGCAGAAGTTTCTGATGACAGTCCTGCAAACGTTTCTGATTTCATCTGAAACTTCTTTGTCTCCTCGTCTGCCCCCATGCCCCCCCACACACACACGACTCTGCCCCCGACTGACCATTATTCCAGATGACTTCTCTCATCAATAACATGTTCTACACAGCTGAGACGAGATGAATGTTTTCATCGACGTCTGCACCTTTTCACTTCTTATTTTCGTGCGCGTGGGCTTACGTGCGCACGTTTCAAAAGATAATAACTAATTCTGCCTGTTTTTGTGACCATTGTCATTCTGTTAAGTTTGAAATAAAAGCGACAGAATCAATATCGTTTGTTCTGGTCTGACAGCCCGCGCTCATTTCTACGAGCGCGTGTCTCGGTCAGGGCGTGTGTGTGTGTGTGTGTGTGTGTGTGTGTGTGTGTGTGTGTGTGTGTGTGTGTGTGTGTGATTCCAGCTAAAGTTGCCCGTGTTCTGCCTGCCAGCCTAATTGCTGACTGTCAGAGGTTGAGAAAATATGTTGTTGGGTAAACTGTCAACTTTTCAGGTGGGAGTGAGGAAAAAAAACACCACAGATTGGATTCATCGTATCAATCAGATAATTATTTTGTTGGAGTGTGAGCCACGCCCGAACGCTCACACACATACACCCTGAAATGCATCAGCACACAGGCCCATTAGGCCTCTAATTATTGCTGTCTCTTTCTGATTAATCCATATTAGTGTGTGTTTGGTCATTTTCACGCGTGGATAGCCAGCCCCGTCGTTTCCATAGCGGTAGGACGTGTTCGGTGACAGTCTATCAGATTTGGTTAAACTTTGTGGAGAGCTGAGATTAATGTCAGTAAATAAATAAATAAACGGGACTCTTAATGTCTTCATATAAGTTGCATAGTTATTTTGTAATGTTAGCTGTGTGTGTGTGTGTGTGTGTGTGTGTGTGTGTGTGTGTCTATTTATATTCCCTGATTTTGCTGCTCTTCATGATGCAACATTGTGGATATCACGCTTTAGGTTTCATCCTCAAGTCTCTTCTCCTGGAGGCGTCACGCTTTGGACAGCGTGCGCGGTCCTCCTCAAAGGTCTGGGAGCACGTGCGACGCGAGAAGGGGCGCGCTTCGGTCCCGCGCAGCTACAAACACCACCACCTGCTGACAGGTCATCAGCTGCGCGCAGGGGCAGAGCGAGAGTCTGGCGCCACGCGAGCCTCTCGCCGCTGATGTCAGGATGACGGCACGCGTGTCGTGGTTCGGCCGAGGGGGAGCCGGCGCCGTTTGGCCTGTTTGTGTGCGCCTCAGTCACGAGGCTGCGGCGTGCAGACACGCCGCGGATGCAGGCGTGCACACACACACTGTCTCACGGGAGTCATGACCCTGAGCGTTGGGTGAGGTCTTCGCCGAGGCTCATGGTGGTGCTGCATGAGGTGCTGCACGAGGTTTGATGACCCTCGCCATCACAAAGGTTCCATTCCGGGAGGTTGCTGTGGTGAGCTTGCGCAGGTAGAACTGACATCACCCACCTGTCGTGTGGCTGATTTTGGATTGACATTCATGAGTCAGAGTTAATAATCTTCTCACAATGTAGAGCTTTGGTAGAAGTTACCCCATTAAGTTATCACCAGGACTCGAGTCGCCTACCATCCGCGACCATCGACTGTAATTTGGTACATGGAGCTCCTGAGAGGATGGTGTTGATAACAAGAACTTTCAGCTTTGCTGATAAATGTAATTCCAGGATTATTTGGCTTGTGAGTATCTTTAAAATGAGAGAATTTACTGACTAAAAAGAGGCAAATTAGTGTTTTCACAGTAAATGTTCATAATATACCTCTGCATGTTCTAGTATTCTACATAAATATTTATTTCATTCACGAATTTCATAATTGCCACTTTCCATCTAAAAGAGAAGACATTAATCAATTATCACATTATATCAATTTAATTATTATTTTTTTCAGCTATCTTCTGTAATTTGGTGCCATTGCCAGCTGTAATTTACTGCATTAGCTCTCTGCTTCCATTTCTGAACCTTCTACCTTTTTACCAAATGAGTCTATTCAGCAATGATGTGGCGATGACCCCAGGTCATGCTTCGCTCCCTCTGGGCGCAACCCTCCTCCCCTACACATGGTAATGCATGATTTCAGAGCTGTAATGCTGCGCTTTCTGAAAGAAACCATCTGCTCCAGAGATATCCAGGGATAAATCCCAGGAAATCGGCCTTGGCCTGCTGCTCACGGCCAGCGTTCTGGAAGCAGGGATCCAGTTTATTTTCCTAAATTGTCCAGCCAGCAGGTCAGCAGCACTCAAAGGTGCTGTTAGCACCGTGACATGGGAGTTATTTTATCAGATTGCGATAGTTTACCTTCTTAAGACTCCTAGTGAGGGCCACATTTGGAGAGGAGAGCAACGCATTAACGGAGCCCGTCTGGGTGCTTTAGGTAACAGTTACAGATCTGCCACCCTTGCAATCAGTTTCTAACTGGACTGGGATTTTTATTTGTCGCTCATGGGAAATATTGTACATTGTAATATGATAATCCAAAGCCCCCTGACTCACATTGGCGGTGATGCCACAGTTGTTGCACTTCATTTTTAATTAAAAGGTTATTGCAGCTGCCGTGGGCTCACATGCAGTCCTTTACCCTTCATTATCGCCACGAGCAGAGGTCAGGCAGTTGTGCTCGCATGAACCCGTTTCCAGGACCGTTTGATTTTTCTTTGGCTGTGTTGTGCTGTTTTTCGCTGCGATGGACCCGATTCCTTCCACGGTCTATAAAAATGCAGGTCAGGTTGGCCGTTAATGGGATTATACAGCCATGTGATTGCGCGGCCATCAGTCTGTGTCGCTCTCCTCCCTGGGACAGAATCCTCCTTAAAGGCCTCAAGGAAAAAAAGACAAATGATGGAAAGGAAACGGGGTGAGCTGACTTTTCATGGAGTTCAGAGAAATCAGGTCTTGATTTAGTTTTGTGTGTGAGTAATGGGCTGAAACCAGGCCACATCAGAACAGCTATGTCAGGCATGACTGCAACATTTTTAAGATAACTTAGATGAGTAATTAGTTAAATGGACCACTAATGTAGGGAATGAACTCACTGGATAAGTCGATTAAGCATCCTCGTGGATCCACAGCAACAATGGCCGCTGGCCTTTCATGCTTCCTGCACACCAACTGTATGTGTGCAGCGTCGAGCTCATACGGGTATCTACCATGAACAGATCAGCGCGCAGAGTTTTAACCAGCAAACGTGCAGTGAGACCTAAATCATGGGTAGATGTTTTTCTGTCACACGCTGACTGTGTTTCCAAAAGCGGGAGGGTGGCTTCTGGGTATTGGACTTGTTTATTTGGCTGAAATGCTACAACTAATCTGTTGGGGGGGGGAATGGCGCAAACTATCATCATGGCAGCCCACCAATGACTCAACATAGCCCTATAATCTCAGCCAGGGAATTCTCCTGCAGACAGCCTTTCCTTCTCTGTGCTATTTTGACAGAGGTGGGGGGTCACCTTAGTAGACTTTTCTTTCTATTACTCTGACAAAGTACTACAAAATGCACTAAAGCTCCAGTGGACACAATATTATTCAAAAATATACTTTATACTTTATAGTCCCATTAGACAAGTAGTACAATTTGTAACCCCCTACTCTAATCCTGTTTGTGCACTGCAGACGAGAGCGTACAACGCTCAATTAACCTTACAAATTGTTGTGTTCCCAAAAGGATGACTTAGATAAATTTGTTTTTAACTGAGGCTACAAAAGAGGCTAAAGTAAAATAAAAAAAAACAACAGGTTTTCATTTAGAGCAGGCTGTAATAAATTATTTCTAACAAAAAAAGCGATTTCTCAAACCTCACATCTTCTGTCGTCCTGCTCAGGCCACGCGGTGCTGATTACAGGGTGCTGCAGGGAGAACGGCACCGAAGTCACTGAACCAGGCTCAACTGCAACATTTAAGAATGAACCTGTAATATATTATATTTACCCCAAACTATTAGACTGAATTTCACATAGTAAAGCCTCTTTGTGTGTGTGACGTCTCCAGGGTGTGTGTCCCTGCCTCTCTCCCAGTGAATGCTGCTGGGATGGAAGGTAAACCACGAAGCCGTTTCCTGCTAGAGAACTCCATCAGTGTCTGGTGGATATTTGCTCACTCAAACTGTGTTTGAATTTTGCTAATCAAATCTTAACTTCAGAAGAGCTGCGCAACAACACATTTCTGTGGGGAGGCTGTTCTTTGACTGAGGGGATGAAGAACTTGAGGAATGTAGATAAACATCTGCCTTGAAGTGCCACATTAGGCAAATGAACATTTACCAGTGTAGCGGGGACTGCGGGGAAGTAATAAAAAAGATCTTGTTTTTCTTTAATAACGTGATAAAAGAGGCTGTGTTCTGATAGATGGTGAGCCAAAGTGACAGATGGATCGATGGCTTTAAGGATTTATATTTTTGTCATTTTTTTTCTTCCCCTTCCTGCTGTGGCTCAGCGGTGACTCAGCGTCGCTGCTGCCTCAGTTCTTTAAAAGAACCGAGGAAGGGGTCTGCGCAGTAATTACCACTTTCTACAAGTCCCACAGAAGGTCGCAACGGCGCCGCACTAGTTGGGGGTGGGGGGCATTACCATCCATCTGTTTATGGTAAATGGTCGTGTTCTGTCCGCCCGTCGATGCCATAGTTGTGATCTGTGGACGGGTTGGACGGTTCTGCCCCCCCCCAAACACACACACACACACACACACACACACACACACACACACACACACACACACACACACAGGGAAAACCCAAGCATACATGCCGCTACAGTCTTACCGCCTGGTGGCAGCGATCCCCTCTATGTTTGGGCCGCACGCACACCTCCCACGGCTGAACTGAGGGCCTCAATTTCCAAGAACATCTGCCGTTTATCAGAAATGGCAAAAAAAATGTAAAAAAATAGAAAAAGAAATCAGGAGGGGAAAGAATCCTCGCACATTTGTCTTCAGGGCGAATATCAATTTGGGCCTGCTGTCAACAGCAACACTTGAAACTATAGTTACACTTCTGTACATTTTTGTTGCTTCCTCCCTTTTTTCTGTCTTTCTTTTAAAGCAGCTAATCTAATATAGCTTGGGGTGGCAGACTGCTCCTAATGCCTTTCTAAATGGGCCCATTTGGATCTATTGAACAGTGCTGAGCTTCCTGCTAATGGTCTTAGTGCGATAATGCTTTAGTTCCTTCCTTTAGGTCTATTGCTACAATGAGTCTAGTGTTGACCTTCCAGACACTCCTATACGCCATACGCAAACATACACAGAGCAAAGAGGCACATTCCTGTTGTAATCATGCTGTTTGAAGGTTGGGGCAATAAGTCTGAATAGAGATTAGCGTCTTTTAAATTCAGTAAACAAAAGGAGGCGGCCTTTCTTTGAGCTTTAAAAGCCCTTTTTTTCCATCACACAGAAATACTCACAGCGCTCCAGCTTCTGTAGCTAACACCGTGACAGCAGGACGTATCTGCAGATCTGAAAGCCAATTGCATGCCCGGTCAAGTCATTTAATGTTACGTGACACGTAACAAAAAAAAAAAGAAAAGAAATCAGCATCACAAACATTTCTGTGGAACAGATGCAGTAACTGCAGTGTGACCTGTGAGCAGAGGAGCAGCTTATCCATTAACTTCCCATAAAACATGATTTGTTCCCTCACTGTTTCTTTCCTCAGCAGTTTTAGTTGTTGTCCATCACGTTTGACAGTGTAATAACATGTTAGTCTGCGGTGGACTTTTCTGACATCGAGTACACCTTCCTCCACTTCTCCTCCTGCGCGCGAGCATGACCAACGCTCGCCTGCACTTAATGGCCTTTAACACCGCAAATTCACAAAGCTCATTTTAAACCCACCGGTTCTCCCAGGTTGTAAATAATGCAGCACAAACTGGAACCAGCAGCTGGTTGGGACTTCAGACACAATCTACAATTCAAATGCTTCAGCAGGAGTTTTGGTTGTGGTTCAGGTACATCCTGGCCACCATGAGAGGAGGAAAAATACGTCTGTCCACAGTTCGAAATGAGAGACATTTAAAAAAAAAGCTAAAATATCCAGGTGATAAAGTAGTTGTGGGATTAGTTTCGCTCATGTTTGATAGGCAAGAAATTGGTTTTTATATCCCCACGATGCCTCTTGACAAAACACTGTGAAGGCTTCAAAACAAATAAAGCCCCACATTCATTTGTCTGTTCAGATCTTTTAAAGTTGTATAATCAACAATGAGTTTATTAATGCCTCCCCTGTTCCCCAAAGTTATCATGAAAAAAAAAATCTATTTTCCTGTATGTCAGGAAAGAATACAAATACAGAAACAGCCAGATAAGTAAGTAAGTAACACCTGTCAACAATGGATTTGATTTCATTAAATTAAATTAAACATTTGAAACGTGTGTTTAAATCCATATTGATACAGTTATTGGGGGCCTCTTTGCTGTTCGTGCCGGTGCAGCAGTTAATCCGTGAGATGCTTCCTTATCCTTCAACATTATTTGAACATTTGCGAGCCATTTTTATTTTTGACAAAGCACAGCCGAAGGCTTCGTTATGCATTGCTGATTTCTGGCGTGTTGAAATGGTTTCTACATCCTTATCACCTGCGGTAAGGTTCTTTTCTTCACTGAAGTGTGATTTGCCATGTGATTGATTCACACCCACAATATCGCAGATCATGGTTCATTTTAGAGCTATAATGCACCATCTCCTTTGCCTCAGAGCTTTTCTAAACACAGCAGAAGTCTGCTGCCCTCCATTCTGTCAGACATATAATATACAGCTAATAAATAATGGACAAGCAGCAAATAATAGAATACCAGAATTATGGCATTTCAGAATGCACTGTAGATTGATGAGCCAGTGCTGCATGCATGCAATCACAGCCAAGAACATGCCTGCAAGTAAGACATTTAACATTCAATTTCTCAGTGTTCGCCAGCAGAAGGGTGTTTGCAGGGTGCCTGTATTTCCCTGAGGAGACGTGAGCAACTGTGCATGTAAAGAACGATGCCTTGATTTTTTCTTTTTTTTTTTTAAAAAGGCCATTATCATGCAACAGGCGGGATATGGGGGGAATTTTCACTGCTGGACCTTCAGCGTCAGTACCTTTGGTTCCAACTGTGTGAAACTGTCAGTCTCCATCAGGTTCGCACACCTTGGCTGTAATTTGACTCCATTCTTCTTCTGCTCGACTCTGTCAGGCGTCTCCGTCTGACTCAGATCTGGACTCTTTGTATTGAACCCGTTTATGTGTATTTTTCTCCACACGATTCAGGCCATCGTTGATTATAAAACAACCATTCATTCGACATCTTCTACTTCTGAAGTGCTGCAGGATGTTCTGCTGCAGAGAATCATCCGGAGCGATGCTGCCACCACCATCATTTACGCCGGCTGTGATGTGTTTGTGATGATCTCCACCAAACGCGAGATCCCACAAGATGCTTTACTTTTCTTCATCGCGCTCATGTAAAGATTTGACTGATGGAGACCTCAGAGAGCCGTTGGTGCTCTTTCTCGTCTTTCTCGGTGGCCGTAGGTGTCCGACCTCCCTCACTACTCTTCTTGTATGTTCTGCGTGTTTGAAGACGACCTGTTCCCCGCAGATCTCCATGGGTCGTATTCGTTCCATTTGTTCATTTAACTGAACTCCAGGAGGCGCAGAGACACCCGTTTTCTAGTTATACTTTTCAAGAAGCTTCTTCTGCATTATTTGATCATCATTTCACATTATGCCTTAATAATTATTGTTTTTCTTATAATGGTGATGCATTCAAAGCCATCTGGAACAGCGTGTTTCTGATTATTCCTTTGTGTACATCCTATCTAGGTAATTAAGCTGTCATTTGAGGAGTTTGATCTGGAGCGAGGATACGACACGCTGACGGTGGGAGATGGAGGGAAGATCGGCGACACTCGGAGGGTGCTCTATGTGTGAGTGTCCCCCTCTGACTGAATATGCTCCAGCCATTACAGTGTAAAACAAGTGAATGCGGCCACTTAGAACACTCATACTCTCCTGCGGCTGCACATGAATGATTGAACGCTTTCAGGGCAAAGTGTGCTGAAGTTGTCCTCCAGAGCAAAGAAGACTGCAAAAAAACACTTCTGTTTGACAAGTAATGAACATAAACAGCATCAAGGATCATAATAACTTTGATATTTGGATAAACTGCAAACTGCCATTCAGTTTTCATGAAGATGAACTTTAGAAAATGTGTTTTTAATATTTGGGATTGTATTATAGGAAAGACTCTGCTCTTAAGCCTCACAGAAAATATGTATTATTCAGAAGTATTATCAGTGATCCCTCCAGTACCCATCATTCCACTGTTTATGGAAACGTTAGTGGCTCTTCCTTGCCGTGAAACATAACAGCATATATATTTTTGTGTTTAATGGATGATATCAGACACACTCAAATGGAATAAAATGTCTTTTACTCTTTGTTGTCTTTACTAAAGTAACAGTCATGGCCCGTTTGCTTAGAACTTTCTGCTAGCGCTAGAAAACATGAATTCCCAGCTTCCCCTCGATGTCGTTCAGAATCTTTGTACTTGTTCTTTTATGGCAACTTGTACTTTTTACATTTGCATTGGTGCAGTAACTATTTAGTACACAGTATATACACATTCAACCATCTTAATCCAGCAGCTCAGAATAGCAGCACTTGTTTCCTTGATTCTTGAGTTCTACCATGAGTGGAGCTGATGTAATTATATGACTCGTGTTTATGTTGAGCGTTATGACTTTCCTGTTACTCCTGAGGCTAGATCCTCTTATTTTCTTCAACATGGCGCCACTCTGGTGATGGAAACACATCATGAGCTCTTTGGCTTTTTGCAGACTCACTGGCTCCAGTGTTCCCGATCTCATCGTCAGCTTGTCCAATCAGATGTGGCTGCACCTACAGTCAGACGACACCATTGGCTCGGCCGGCTTCAAAGCAGAATATGAAGGTCAGTCCTTTTGTGTCTTCGTTATAAGAATAATTAAATAATCATGTGACATTAAAACACAAACAGATGATTCCACGAGCCTCTCAGCCGTTGCTAATATTGTGTTCTGGCTTTTTTTTAGAATTGATGAAATATAATTATATTCATTAGTGAAAGTTTACAGCAATAATAGCCACTATTTATGGAAGGGTTTTCATGTTTGTATCCATGCACACATGGCACAATGCCCATTATATTCCAAAATGCACACTCTAAGAAACAAAGGTTGTAGAACTTTAAAAAATGTCAGCGGTAGTTTCATAAACAAACACAGAATAATCAAAATTCTTTTTTAAAAAAGGTTGAAGTTGCACATGGAGATAAAAGAGTTGCGAGTTATTTAGAAATGTCTGTTTTATTACCATATTAGTGTGTATTTGAAACTCACAATTCACCATTAGGGGCAGTTTGTTAAATTGAACTGGATGAACTCTGAAAAGGCTTCAGAGGTGAGAGTGATGGAGTCTGAGAGACGAGAGTGGCAGACAGAGAGATCTAATTCAATGAAAGTATGAGAGAGAGACAGGGAGAGAGAGAGAGAGTAAGTGAGTGAGTGAATGAGTGATTGAGTGAGCGAATGAGTGAGTGAGTGAGTCAGTGAGTGAATGAGTGGATTGAAGCCTGTGCTTTTGACTCAGCCTCGCCGGCTTTGATTCAGCAGTGATGCGCGCGCAGTTACCGGGGTCGTCCGTTGTCGAGCCGAAACAACACAACCGTGCAACCTTCAACATAATAAAGAAGAGCAATGATGCCAGCGCACAAACGGGAAGGCAACATCCTGCGGAGTCCGCCTCGATGTTTAGGAATATAACCAAAAAATGCAATTTCAAACCAAAAAAGCCATCAAGTATTAAATGAAAAGGAGGTCAATCCAGTATTTGTCCATCCTGTGTCCGTGTGTTTCTTTAATAAGCTCTCATCTTGCTGTTCGGTGCAGAAGCAGCTCTTGGCCACACTAATGAAATGCTTTTGTCGAGGCAGCACAACACCTTTGTTGTCCGTATGAATCTCAGTCCTGCCTGTTCGGTGACAGGAAGGGCCATTTTACAGCAAATCAACACTTCAAGAAGAGTTCGTATAAAGAATAAAGACCCAAACAGATTGTACTAGGTGGCCTTGAGATGATCTAATTTTTTTTTTTCTCTTTTTTCCCCTCCAGGATAGCTGAAACACCCCCTGTGGTGTGTTTTGTGTGGTGCTGTTGTTGTCCTTTGCTTTTGTATATGCGATGCTGTCACGTTGTATAACGTCACCCCGCAGCACACTTTGATCATGTTCCTCCGGAGTTCTCCTTCAGTCCCTCAGGAAAACCCAATATGTGTCTTAGTGCAGATCTTATTTTTCTGTGCTGTCACGTAACACTTGATAATGTGTGTGTGTGTGTGTGTGTGTGTGTGTGTGTGTGTGTGTGTGTGTGTGTGTGTGTGTGTGTGTGTGTTGAGAGGGAGGGTGAGCACACATGCAGCGTTATAATAACTGGATTGTTGTTGCCAAGTTTTCTTCAAGACCTGGTAACAACAAACCAGTAACAATGTACATATTGCCATATTGCCAGTGTACCTGGTTCAGATTCATAAAACTACGATTTTATTTCATCCAAGTCTGATATATCCATTTTCTCCTGGCCTCTGCCTCTTCCTAACCCTGGAGTCGTTCCCAGCAGTCACTGGGTTAAAGGCAGGAATTCACTGATCACAGGACACACACACACATGCATGCACACACCTCAGGACAAATAAATCCTCAGTCTAATTTGCACGATTTTGACTTTTAAAAGCAGATTACCTGAAGAAAGCAAATAGGTCATCAATGGTAAATGTAGGAGAAAAGACAAACGAATCATTCTTCCTCCAATTTTATTCTAGCCTTTTGTTTAATAATCTATACCCTGTTACCGTGTCACCTCTATACGTTATATAGCTGTTGAAAAAGAGAGTCTGTCACTGATCTATCAAAGAAATACAAAATAAATCCTAGAGCTGTAAGAAAGAAAAGAAAATTAAAAGAACAAAGGCCTAGTCCGAAAGTACGGCACTTACATCATAATGGCAAACATAGTGGGAGCTCAAGATGGCTGATATCTGTCCTGACACTTGTCTGCTGTATGACAGGAAGCTGCAGGCTGCACACACACGCACACACACACGTGCGCACACCAACACACACACACATCGTGTTATTAAGCTATTCTTGTGGAGTGTTGAATACACCCCCACTGTTAACCTTGGTAAGTATTTGCCCTGAGCGACACCAGGACCCTGGTGGAACAAGTGTTCCACAAGGACTGACGTCTGATAGAATGTCAAATTTCAACCAAGGGAGGGACGGAATAGCATGCTGCCATTACGGGAAGAAGGGATAAGAGGAAAAAGACCGCCAGAACAAATAGAATATGATCGGTGGCCAACCTGGAACTGACCCTCATGTCAGTAACGGCAGTGACTCTTGAGTGGGAGCAGAGGAGGAACATGGGTGATGGTAGCAGTTACGAAAGACAGGAAGCGACATGTAGCCCCCCCCCGTGAGCACAAGTGGTGAAAAATGGCAGCATTTGAGAATAACAGGGCCTTCCGCCCGGACAGCAGTTACACACCTGTTGTTCTTAATGGTCACCTGAAGATCCCTAGTGAAATGAGTCCAGTCGTTGAGTCACTGTCGCAGAGGCTGAGCAGCCGCACACAGAGGAGCTGAGGCGCTAACGGACACACGCGGCCCTCTGTGCCCTCTGCGTTACAGAAATCGAACGAGGAGGATGCGGCGACCCCGGGGTGCCGGCGTTCGGCCGTCGTAGCGGCGATCGTTTCCAGCACGGCGACGTTTTGACCTTCTTCTGTCAGTCGGCCTTCGAACTAGTGGGAGAGAGAACTATCACATGTCAGCACAATAACCAGTGGTCTGGCAATAAACCCAGCTGTGTGTGTACGTACAAACACTTCACTCAGAAGTTTATTCTGTTTATTCCTCTAATTGTGTATTTCAGTTCTTTTTCGGTTCTTTCTTCTGACCTCTGACCTCCACGTGTGTTTATTTAATCCCTTGACTCGGGCAGTCTCCTGTTTCTTCAACTTCACGGCTCCGTCAGGAACTATACTCTCTCCAAACTACCCCGAGGAGTACGGCAACAACCTGAATTGCGTGTGGCTGATTATCTCTGAACCAGGCAGCCGCATCCATCTGCTTTTCTCTGACTTTGACCTGGAGCCCCAGTTTGATTGGTTGGTGGTGAAAGATGAAGGTACGTTTGGATCTGTCACTTTGGCCACTTTGTCTCGTGCAATGCTCACTGTACCGTGGAGTGACCTTTCTTTTCACTAGCTGATATGTTTGTACCACTTACTGTTCCCCTTTGATTGGGCATGTAAAGTGAACAAAGCATACCCTTAATTGTTTTGAACGTCACATTTGCACGAGTACGCAGCACTTGAAAGTCCACGCAAATTGAATTGATGCAGGTTTGTTTTTAATTGACTGCAGAGGAGTTCGTTTTCAGGGTTTCCTCTGACATAAAACATTTAATTTTGTCTTTATAAAGATATCAAAAGACATTTGTGAGAATTCTTGAGCCAAGTTTAAAACTGTCCAAAACCAATCAAGTGAATGAAGTGCAGGGAGTTTGTGTATGACAGATGTAATTTGCTCAACCATCTGTTTGCTGCTAAATAAAATGACTTTGGTCCATTGTGAACAGATGCTTGTTAGTAAATATGATTGGCATTCCCAAATATGGCTCTATTTGATCGAAGCGTTAGTCTTTAGAAGGGTATGAACGCGTCTCATTTAGCTCTGTGTTTTACAGCAACGCAAAGATCACGCATCAGTTTAAAGGCTCCAAAATTCATCCTGACGAGATGACAGATAAAAGTATCAGTTTTAAAGTCAAATTAGGGGGGGAAAAGCCAGGATCAATTTAAGAAAGAAAGATATAAGCTGAGTTATTAAAAAAGGCATTTATACCACTCTCGTAATCAGATTTTTATTTCACTGCCATTCACTCCACTTTGGTCTGATATTCAGTTCTGTGATAAAGTGCATTCACTGTCCTCAATGTCCCTTTTTAATGAAACAACAGGATTTGTCACTCTTTCAGCCCGTGATGCTTCGATTCTCTCTTCAGTCCCGTTTTCATGCATATCAATGCGCTAATGAACGAGCCAGAGAGCTTTTGAATCACTCGTGAACAAAGACGCTCACACTTTCCAACTCAATCATCCTATAGCGCAATTAAGACTGAGTGCGTGGATTCCAAATCCCCATTCTAGAAAAAGAAATACGGCTGCTGGAAAAAATCCACTTCATAAAGGATCCACAAATTAGTTTTATTGTCAAAGTGTTCTCCCTCATAGGAGGATCATTAACCTTAAATAAAGAGGTTACATTACCTTCCACTAAGTGTAAATAGGTAAATCAATAAATAATAACATATGGCATTTAGTTGTGCATCTAGACACACCCAAAGTGATTGTGAAACTCAGTTTGATTCATGTGCACATTTGATCTTCCTGATAGTGGATAAATGTTGGGGAGCCCAGAGGACAGGGCACAAATATTGAATCAATGGATCTGAGCAAAGGAAATGTCAGAGTCTGGATGAAGCTTTGGCAGGTCTGACCTCATCTAAATCAGTTGTGTTGTTCCTAACAAAGAAATCGAAGGAAAAGGATTATTTATTTATTTTTTTTAATGTAGATAGGCCGAGCAGCCTGTTTTCTAACCGGCCCGTTAATCGATGAGAACAGACAGACCTGCACGTGTCCTTTGTTCAACCATCATTCGTGTGTGGAAACATAGATGAAATGCATGTATGTAGACTGAAGGGTCCATCTGTCTGTTACAGGCTCATTGAACCGTCCTCACTTCTCCTCCTGTGGGGTCAAAAACAGAAACAGAAAATTCAAACTGTAGGATTTTTTTTTGGTTTCAGGCGAAATAAAATAGGATCAACTCTCAAAATTTCATCTGTCATTCCAAAGTAAGCCGCATGGCAAAGGCTCTGAGTGTCTGATGGGGAACGGCGTTAACGAGTCCTCACCACTGATGCTTCTCCTACTGGTGCAGACCTGCAGCTTTTTCTGATGAATCACAGCGCCAATCTGCTCCGCTCCTGGTGGGCCATTAACAACATTAAACGTTATGTTAGCTCTGGCAGTGAGCTGGCGCTGTTCATGCCAAAAGCATCGCAGTAACAGTTCAAATTGGTCACATGCAAAATAAATTCCCAATCAGACTGAACGGGGAGGTCTCCAATACATCAGGGCCTCTCACTCATGCTTTATCAATAAGCTGCTGCCTTTTTTTTTTTTGTGCTTTCATTTCAAACTTTGACAAACTCTGCTGTTGCTCGCTGGTCCAATTGATTTCTCCATCAAGCTCCTCCGTCTCCCTCTGTTAAAGTGTTGTATTACCATATGTATGGCAGCATTGCTCTCCATGTGCGTTATCTATACGCCATATCTCTCACATATGGGCCCTCTGGGTTCTGTTCTCCTTGGCCCTTTTGGGTTTAATTACGCTCCCCACCGGATCTGTCACTGCCGATTGGATCATTGGGGAGCGCCTTCGACAGCACAGCGTATTCTTCGAAACAAAAAGCTCTCCGCCATTTGTTGCGGTAAATGGTCCTATACTGCGGCACAGACGTCTACGACAGAAATGAGGTGATGCATGGTTACAGCTCTGTGGGCTACGGGGGAGCCATAATGGTTTCTGGGCCGTTCAATTGGTACACAGTGGGTCTTTCGATAGCTACAAAGAGATGTCTTTAAGGAGAAGCACACCTTTACACAGCTGCCCAAATCAGCCATTCATTAAAATCATGTTGCCCCCGAGGAGGTAATGGGTGTTTGGAACAAGACAGTGTTTCACCCATGGCAACAAAATTGTTCTGCTATACAAGATCTAAAATCCATTCAGGTGAACTAATGTATATGACAACCATAATCCCCCCATACCAGTCACTTTGGAGTCGTTTTCATCGAATTAAAGATCTAGTAAACAGTAATAGATGTCCTGGGCTTCCTTCAAAGTGCATTTTTTTTTCTTTTTCATAATTACTCCAGTCTTGTCCGTGGATTGATGCTACACACAAAGAATTAAACGCCAATGAAGAAGTGTCTAACTGATTTTTAACCGTTTTTTTTTTTTTTCAAAGGCCTGTCAGAGATGACCACATTTGGAACGTTCTCGGGAAAAGACGTTCCGTCTCAAATCGCTTCAAATGGTCACATCATGAGGCTGGAATTTCAATCGGATCATTCCAACACTGGAAAAGGCTTCAACATCAGCTACACCAGTATGTATATGCCTCCATCTGGGACTTTTTTTTCTGTCTGTTAATCAGAGTTTCTCTCTCTGCATCCGTCTGGCTCATTTAGACACTTTCGCTGGTTATATTCACATCTTATTCACATATGATTTATTTTTATCATCACATGAGGCTGCTCAGTCAAGTGAATGTTACATCTGCAAACATCAATTCTATTTATATTGTATAAAAAAATCTATTAATTACATCTACTGTAACTGGCTAATGGGGACCTATGCAGAATACCTGAGCAATGCAGCGAAAATAAAGAGGAAAAATAAATCTGAAGTGAGGATAATGGATCAAATTATGCTTTGTGTGTATTTCTATTTGTCAATATTTCAAGCCAGTAGAAGATAATTCTGTTATACATAAATATGCAGCATGTGCAGGTTTTAGATGCCGAGAAAATGCATTTATCAGTTTAACCCAGAAGTGAAGGGAAGGGCCGCTGCATGACAGCTGAGAAGATTACAAATACACAGAGGAGCAAATTGTACAATTTACCAATTTTATCAGGAGGAAAAAACAAGACATCCAGTAGGAAATGTGATTGATTTTGATTTCAGAATGCAAAGTGTTTTTCATTTCCACGCATTATTGTTTTTCAACTTATAAACTCTTTATGTTGTTGGTTGTCAAAGGTAACAGGCAGGTTTATTTTACTTTTTTTTGCTTATTGTTGCAGGTTTTCAGTCAGTCATCATTTTTGTTTCAGTACCAGAGCAGCTACAATAGAGATGTGAGAGCAAAACAAATGTGTGCAGTAAACAACACGGGCTTCAGATTTTTGAGGTCAGCCGCTGCAAAAGGAGGAGAAAACGCTGCATTCATGATGCAGCAGTTTGAGCATCGTACAGAAACTCCAGAACAGAAGAGCCGGTCACTCATAATCCAGCCAAATTCTGACATGTGGTAACCTCTGCAGGCAGGCACCTTTCCTCTCCCCAGGTGGATCTTCAGGTTATATCCCACCTGCTTCTGTAGCCGATGTTTCAACGCGCCGGAGCTCAGGAAAATTATTCTATTTAAATGAGAATCACTGCATAGCTGTGAGCTATTTGTAAAACATTAAATTTAAAACATACATATTCTCTTTGCATTTAAGCTGCTTATGCAACTACATTTCCAAACAGTGATCAGGAGGGTGTGTGTGTGTGTGTGGGGGGGGGGGGTGTTCCAATGCTGTCTCTGCAGAATTCAGTAAAAAGCAGTGCGACCAACATAAACAGAAATCCAGTCATTAAAGAGCAGTAGAACGGTGTTCAGATGAGCACAATAGCCGTGCCCCTGGCCAGCGCTGCCTTCATCTGTCCTGAGGATGAGTGGTTCTGCTCGACTGAAGCATGTAGTGAATGCTCTCTCACTGTCAGATTTACACCTGAATGCTGCGGCCAGTGTTTATCTGCTCTCAGGTGAACTGGTTCCGCATGACTGATTCTGATTAATTCCCTCTGATTTCCATGTGGATTTGCACCATTTCACACTCACGCTGCCTCCCCAGTGACCTTGTCTCTGGCTTGAAAGAGATGGCTTAAGAGGCAGCTTTTGACAAAAGTACATTATATTGCGCTTCTCCAGCAATATAGCATATTAAAAATGAGCTACACAAGCTTATATTTGTGGGAGTTTCTGAAAGATACTTATTTAACCATTTCTAAAATTAAAGTTTGTTTGACACAATTCTGGCCTCATTCCTGCCAACTTTTTAAACAAGTACCAATTCAACCAAAACTACTTTAACCTGGCCATGGCCGGTCATTTAGAATGCTTCTTTGAAACTTTATATTAGGATCAAAAACTATTTCATAGGTTAGTAAAAGGTAATGAAACTCGTATAATACCAAGAGAGTGATAAAAAAATGATTTTCCATTACAAGGTTGTTTTGGGGTTCGTTGGGACTAAATGTCACCTTTTAAAAGTCACCTTTTATGCAGAGCTGTGGTGAAGGCACACCGGCAGAACTCAACAAGCTAAAATAAACTAAACCTGAGACATTAGACTACCACACACAACTAGATGAGATAAAAGGATCGTCTCTAAAGCAGATCAGGCTCGACACTGTTCTTTCCTCCCTCAACCCTCTAAAAGATGACACGCTGACCTCTGCCTTTTGCTCTGACTCAGGCCTGTAGTCTATTATTTCACTTTTTTTTATATTCATATGCAGCCTTGTGTCAACTTTATCTGGAGGAGTCTTTCTTCTGCCTCCCTGGAGTGTTCATATATTCTGTGTGTTGAACTTTTGTGTTTCACATGCACACATCCCTCTTCCTCTTCTCATCACATCCACCGTATTGCTCTTCTTTAGCCTCTGTACAGTATGCCTTCTTTACTGTACATTTAAATGTATAAGACGATGGATTTATTATTTATATTAGTCCATATGCTGTCTACGACCACTGTTTTTGTCTCGTTTCCCTGCTCTCATCCCCCCAACTGTTTATTTTTCTTTTCATCTCCGTCGGTGTTTAATAAACCCGGCACATGTCTAATTACTGGATGTGTGTTCTGGCTGCAGTCAGGTTAATCTCTGGAATATAGATAATATAATCTAAACATGACAGAGTTGAATCCATGTGAAGATCTTTCCATTCCCACATTTTCATATCAGAAGCGTTGTCACGTGCACTGGCAATAACACAGTCGTGATATTTCATTTTCTCCTGCAGCTCACGTGCTCTGAATGTAGGAAGTAACGAGCACATTTTAATGATCCACCTTTGGCAGATTTACAAACATATCCCACAGTTTTTTAATGTGTTGACTGCATTTTTAATGTCCACGTGCTGTTTTCCATTAGCCTTTGGACAGAACGAATGTCACGATCCAGGAGTTCCCGTCAATGGTCAGCGGTACGGGGACCAGTTTCAGCTCGGCAGCTCGGTGGCTTTTCGCTGCGACCACGGCTTCATTAGGACGCAGGTAAACAAAGGGGAGAGGAACATGTTCGTTCCAGCAGGTCAAACAGAAATATTTGAATACGTTTCTGCCGTACTTGCAGGGGTCAGATCAGGTCACCTGCATCATCCAGGATGGAAATGTTGTCTGGTCTGCTGCTGTACCACGCTGCGAAGGTAAACGCCTGTTTCCATTCATTTATCTGCTCAGCCACAGAAATTGTTTCCCCTTCCCATGAATCAACTAACAGATCACGCACCTCTGTGTCTCTAACTTAAGTGCACCTTAGAAAGACTCTAATTTTCCAGGACTAATTGCGCTGGTCTCCGGTCTCGCCCGCCTGTTTGCACAAGTCTGTGTCTCTCAGCTATAATCTTAAGTGAAACTGGCAACTTCCTGCTGAAGGTGTTTTAGGTGAAGGCCTTTTTCCACTTTTGAGATGCTGGTAAATGCTGTGCTTTGAGTTCTTCCAGTCTTTCTTGATTATGTTGTATAAATGACAGCGTCAAAGGCTGCCTGTTAATGACTGGGGCGACAAGCAGTCTGCAAAAATATGATCCCTCTGGTTTGACATAGGACCATTTGTATTTTACTATTTAATGACTCTGTGCTTTGCTTCCTGTCGCTGTGTAAACCTGAAAGGCCAAATATAATTTTTGTTTTGTTCTTGGAACGGTGAGATTATTTGATCAAATAAAGAGGGGAAATTGCAAGAAATTTGCATTGAAAACAGCTGATGTGCAGCCTCCTGGCTTATATTTCCAACCGATGTTTTAAACCTTCAGGCTGTGTCCTCACAAAACTCGTAACATTATGTGTCATTATGACATCACACCATAAAATCGCTCCACACCATAAAATCGCTGGACAAACATCTTCATTCCTCTGAGCCCAGGAACTCACCCTCTGTGAGCAGTAATTGTTGCTTTCATCGACGAGGAAACTACAGTAAAGTCAACCAAAGTGATTTCTCGCATTTTAGCCTGAAAGTCTGAAAATAACTAAAAGGGTGAAAAAGAGAAAGCTATAAATTAGCGTCACAATGTGGCAGCCGTGCTGTCTGTAGCCTGCTGAGTTTCAGGCAAAACGAAAATCATTTGTCTCATAAATGTACATGATTTTTCCTCCAAATGATCGCGCAATAATGATTACATTTTAGCCAGCTTTTTCAATCAGGACCAGCTCATTATTGATTACCGTGCCAGCTGTAATACTTTATATATGAAATATGCCGACTGACTTTGCAGAGCTGAAATAAATTCTAGAAATGAACCGATTATTTCAACACCCAGTAATGTGCTCATGCCATGAGAAGTGTATTAATTAGTCTGTGTTTTTGCTGATGAGTGCGTGTTTGCTTCCCTGCAGCTCCGTGCGGAGGCCACCTCACTGCTAACAGTGGCGTTCTGCACTCCCCTGGTTGGCCGTCGTTCTATAAAGACTCGCTCAATTGTCAGTGGGTAATTGAAGCCCAGCCAGGCCACGCTGTGAAGATACACTTTGACAGGTCGGTGATTTGCTTATGCTATGTCTCCATTATTTCAGGTCATGTGAGATGATGAAACATGTTTTTTTCTGCTGTTGGCGGCTGGCAATATTGCGTTTGTCAGCCTCTTCGGTTGTTAGGCTGAATCATAATAATTCTAGCAGATTAGGAGGTTTGTGGCGCTGCTGAAGAATTGTATTAGTTTTGGATTTTTATTCTCGCTCTGTAAACAACCCCCAGTGAAGGCAGCGTAAATGTGAACTTTTTGTCTTCTTCAGGAAATGGTTTCAAGGCCAGGCTGTTGTAATTGTGTGGGATTCAGCAGATGAGAGTCTTGTACGGTTCAATAAGCTTTCAGATGCAGCAGTCACACTCCCGTCATGCCTTCTGTGCCATCGGACAGTTAATAACAATAATTGCTCGTTATTTTCTCGCAGCGATAATAACTGTATTTGTTGGCCTAAATTACACCCGGCAGCAAAGTCTGGCTCTCGGTGTCCTGCGGCAACAGCCGGTCGATAAGTCAGGACGGTAGGTCAGGTCCGACACTGGGCTGTGAAAACACGTCCTGTTCCAATGCTGGGGATTTGTTCTGGAAGTGAGACTCAGAGGGCAAGTCCACAGGATGACCAGTCAAACAGCTGAGGAGAGGAAACTTTGCTACAAAGCAAATATGCTGTTGTGGCTGAAAACAGGGAACTATGGCAGCCAGTGGGGACGACCAGAGACAACAGGACGGGAGCGTCCAGTCCTTGACTGAACTGGAACACCAGATGTTCATACGCATATTAAGTCTTTTTTTAATTATTGCATCACTCCAGGTTCCAGACTGAGGTCAACTACGACACCCTGGAAATAAGAGATGGCCCCTCTGCCTCTTCTCCGCTGATTGGCGAATACCACGGCACCCAAGCGCCTCATTTCCTGATTTCCACGTCCAACGTCCTCTTCCTGCTGTTCACTACCGACAACAGTCGCTCTGCGGCCGGCTTCAACATCAGATATGAGAGTAAGATTGAGCGGGAGATAGGGGTGTTATTATGGAGGCATGCTGGAGTGCTCACAGGAAACTCTGCTGCTGGCGGAATTGTCTCGTGCGCCACCGTGCGCTCGCCCTCGCGGCCTGTGCTAATATTGAGGCTGGCTCTGTTTGTTCTCAGGTGTGAAAATGGAGTCGGACTCGTGCCTGGATCCTGGTATTCCGGTGAATGGGCGTCGCCATGGCAGCAGCTTCTCCACCGGCTCCAGCGTGTCATTCACATGTGACCCTGGATACACTCTGAGTGATCAGGAACCAATTGTTTGTGAACAGAATCATCAGTGGAGTCATGCTCTACCGAGCTGTGATGGTGAGGAACCTGCTTTTTTTTTTTGGTTCATTCTCTTTAACGTTGGTGTGTGCTGTTCCCAACATGTCAGTAACATTTCCATAAGAAGGCTAACCTATAAACAGTCTAGATTTGGGGTTATGGAGGCACAGATGAAGTCTCAGAATTGTAAGGCTACAATAATTGGCCCAGCAATGAAGTGAAGCACACCAACAGGACCACGTCTCTGGTGTTTGAAGTTCTCCAAACACAAGAAAATCTAACATTGTGCAATAAGCTGGTAAGCACTGGCAAGAGAACACTACCGTCTATACAAGCTGCAAATTCCCCCAGCGCCTCACAGAGGGCCACCGTGATTTCCCTGTTTGTAAAACACGTTTTAAAACCCCAGATGAACAGAAGTTAGGAAAGTATCAAATCCTACATGAGGTAAGGGAGCACTTTTGGATGGAAAATTAGCTGGAGCGGATGTTTTAATTTCTGAGCTAAACGCAACAATCCAGGGTTATTCTCATCATATGTGAGTGTAATCACATGACCGTGCAGCGGTGATCTGGAACATGAAGCAGATGTGGGCTCACGCACAATTGTGTGCATTTCACATTAGCAATCCACCAGCTGTATGCCGGGTGTGTTCCAGACTTTCACGCACTGCGAAAGGTCAAAGGTAGCTTTTGCATTTCAAAATAAAACCTGCTGCTCCAGGCTTGCCTCGTCCCCTCCGCAGAGATGTTTCTGCCAACAGAGTAGAACTAAAGACTTTAGCTGTGGCCACAGTCCTGCAGATCTGTGAGGGATTTCCTGCCCGTTTCTCCAGTGACAGGTTTGTGATGTGGGTCGCGGTGCACAGACAGTGGCTGCGCTAACACAGTGGCCTAAGCTGGACACCCAGGTGCATTTAAATCACCGGGGCCGACAGGCGCCACCGAAACATGCGCTCAGCCTCTCCTCTCGGGTCGTTCCACTCGACGGCGCTCTGATGGGAGGTGCACGCAGCATCAGATTCAAACTGTCGTCTGCAGGCAGAAGTGCTGTGGCCATATATAAGAAAAGCTAAAAAAACAAAGTCATTCCCACAGAAGTCACTGAATATAATGTAAATATTCGGTGTAGGATCACACCTCAGATCAGCTGGGGTTTATCAATAATAGAGAACATCAAGATAAACAGCCTGCTGTTGGTTCAGGGTCAGCTGACCTCATGAATGCTCCCTCTGTCCGTCACACTCTCCTCTCTGAGCGTCATTATCCAGCCGTCACGCGCAGCCACGGCTCTTATCGTCTCCCACACAGATCGCTTCACGAGCGCTGAACTGTGCGCTCGCGGTCGCTCACAGACGCCCGCACGCCGCCCTCCACCAAGGTCCTTCAGTCAGACAGTGGCTGATTATTTCCTGCCGCCCTCACAAAAGAGTCAAGACAGTTTTCAGTGAATTTCTGAATGTTTAGCGGAATGAATGATGCTGATATGACTCAAAGAATCCCACAATGCATTGTGAAGAGTGACCACGAAAGTGGCACTATAATGCTGAATAAAGGACGATGAAAGGACGGAGGACATCACATGCAAATTTAAAAGATCAGCAGTTCCCTTAAAGTTCATACAAACCACAGCAGCACAGGCTGCTAAAGCTCATTGTTCAGTGTTAATATGAATATAAGCTGTAGGATTATTTTACTGGAGTGCCTCATCACGATAAGATTAGTTACAGGTGTACAGTTTTATTCACTTTGTAGAGAACAATATTAACTATCAGGTCATGTGATTGAGAGTTTGATTCATGCTAGCGCAGCTGTGAAACTCTTCTCAGATATTAAACATGTATAGATGGAGAACCTGTATTAATCACTAAATTCATAACATTATTTATCTTATTGTGTCATGTCAGCCTTTTAATGTTCAGTGATTCCTTGATTAACTCGATTGTGGCGTTATTCTTGAAAGTGTCTCCAGTGAAGTTGAATCAAACCCATCTACGCGTGGTTCATTCACGACATGACGTCATCCAACACCTGAAGGCTGTTTCACACACCAGTAAAAGTGAAATGTTCACTACCTCATGAAACACACACACACTTAGCGACTTGCTTGGCAACGCGGTGGAGTTTTCAGTAGCTCCTCACTTGAGAAGTGGATGCTTCCCTCAGGAGATGGCAGAGATAGAAAACTGCTATAAATGGTCCAGGTTCAGTTTCTTGTTGTGTTGAGTTTCTAAATCATGATTCCAGGCTCATTTTCAGCACCCGTGTTTAGGGACAGTCAGAATCTTCATGTCTCTCTCTCCTTGTCTCTGCAGCCCTTTGTGGAGGCTACGCGTACGGAAAGACAGGAACCATTCTCTCTCCTGGCTTTCCAGATTTCTATCCCAATTCTCTCAACTGCACCTGGACTGTAGAGGTGTCTCACGGGAAAGGTAGGAAGACAAACACACACCTCTTACTGCAGCGTAAGCCTTAGATATCTGAACTAAACGGTCTGTTTGTGGTTCCTGTGAATGACTCTTCCAACTTCTGGATTTCCAGGAGTCCACCTGGTGTTCCACACTTTCCATCTAGAGGAGAACCATGATTACCTCTCCATCACTGAGGATGGCAATTTCCAAGTGCCAGTAGCCCGACTCACTGGCTCAGTGCTGCCCCCTAGTGTGAAAGCAGGCCTCTTTGGGAATTTTACCACTCAGCTGCGATTCATATCGGACTTTTCCATGAGTTATGAGGGCTTTAACATCACGTTCTCAGGTAAGAACACAGAGAGAATAAACATGAATGAAAAGGACCTTTTGTTGAGGGAAGGAGCCTCAGTGCTGCTGCGCTGCCCATCTTCATCCTTTATCCTCTCTTCCTCCCTCAAACTTCTCCTCACTTGTGCCTGTCTCTGTGCAGAATATGACTTGGAGCCATGCGAGGATCCCGGTGTACCGGCATTCAGCAGGAGGACGGGATTCAGATTCCGAGTCGGTGACTCACTGGCCTTCTCTTGTTTCCATGGCTACCGACTTGAGGGAGACAGTAAGATCACGTGTCTGGGAGGAGGCCGCCGGGTTTGGAGCAACGTACTGCCCAGATGTATAGGTGAGATGGAGCAGTACGTCCTGAAAACGTACACCCACCTGACACCTGAGATCAGAATCCAGAGTTTGCTTTTGAGAATTCAGAATCTAATTGATTTGCCACCGTCTTGGGAGTTCTATAATGTACTCCAAAGGTATATGTAGTTCATTTCAAACATTTCCGTACACTTTGTGTAGATGTAGAACTCTTTATCTCCAGCAAAAAGAACTGGCACCAAAAAACACCCCCAAACTTTTCACTTTTCAAGTTTGAAATATAAAAGTATTTTTCATTCATCTGTACTTATTCTGAATATTTTTGCAGCCCCAGTCTGAACATTTCTGAATATTTATGCCACAGCATATACCCATATAAAACCTGCAGTCTTTAATAACGCTGTCTTAAATCTGCAAACGTAATCCCTAAAACCATTTCAGCAAATTAGAAGAATGAAGTATTTGCTGTCTGGTTCTGGCATTAGTTGCTAGAGAAACCTATGACACAACCGTCCCAGTCCCTTCAGAGGCCCACAGGGAACCCTCCCTGTTGGACCAGTAGCACAGGTTGTTGTGATCTTTCTGAAGTGTCTGGTCTCCTCCGATCCTACTGGTTATTTATGAGGGTTTGACTGGTGGCTGCCGGTGTTCTTTATGCCTGAAAAGCAGAGTGACGACGCTGTAAGAGCGTTATCTGTCAGGAGATCAGGCCTGAGAGGAAAGTGAGCAGCGGCGGTTCCTGGGAGTCATCACTCTTCCACTCTTTCTTTTCAACTCTCTCTTCAGTACTAACTCTCTCTAAGGCCCACCAGAGGATAATCACTGAATAAGCTGCTCCGCGGCATACGTTTTTGTCGCATTTGTTCTCCTTCTAATCTTCCAGGATATCTTCCCCTCTGTGTTTGGTCACCTCTTTCTCCTCCATCTCCACCACACCATCTCCATATATGTTCAAACTGACACCAAATATTAACATTTGCAATGCAACATTACAGCTAAACATTATAGAACAAATAATGTTTGATGTCATTGAGCAACATCAGCAGTCTCGTCCTCCTCCCTCGATTATTTTCTTTTTCCTGTTCATTCTCCTCCACTTTGTGAAAACACTGAACGTTGCCGTTGTGGCCACTGAATGTTGGCTGTAATAGTACAATCATTGTGTCGAAGGCACGAATGGAAACAATATACAGACAGTTGGTCAACACTGACAGCCATTTTGTCTCCCTGTGAGGCCTTTCCACCACACCTGCTCTCTTGAGTCACTCCAACAGCTCTGTCATCAACACTGTGTGTCGATCATGACGGTGTCATTAGTAAAGCCAAACCCAGCTAGTGGGAACAATGGCTGCACTGTTTTTATTCCCAAACACGACCCAGATGTGGAGGCTTCTGTCAGACAACGGGCGGAAATGCTCTGATTTTAAAAGCTGGCTCTTTTGCCGTCTCGCCGTAGCGGAGTGTGGAGCATCCTCACAAGGCCCAGAAGGTGTCCTGCTCTCTCCTCACTTCCCCTCCAACTACGATAACAACCACGAGTGCATCTACCGCATCATGACTGAAAAGGGCAAAGGAATCAGGCTGAAGGCTGAGAGCTTCTCCCTGCAAGATGGAGACTATCTCAAGGTACAGTGGGCACACACACACACACACACACACACACACACATGCAAATATGTGGTGCAAAAACCCATAAATGTATAATTCATTTACAGATTCAGAAACACACAATGCACCAATGGGATTATAGTCATAAGCAAAAGCTGTCTATATGCAAAGCTGCACGCGCCTGCATGTGCGCTCTGTGCTTAAACACATTATTGCCTGTTTGTATTAGTTTGAATTAAGCTTTAAAAAAAGTGTCGATGCTGAAATAGTCATGAACACAGATAAATTATGTGTCAGCAAATAAATAAATAAACGAGCGACGCTGCACCAGTCACCCACACGGAGCGCGCTCGCGGGTGCTTATTACAGTAGGTGTGCACGGCTAACGCTGCGCTGGCCTGCTCTTCAGAGGCTGCTGACTGCGCTGCACAGCCCGCTCCTCCCTGCACCATACTGTAACACGCTGCACGATTCCACAGCCATTTGTCAGGATGTGAGGATCCACAACAAAAGGGTCAATCAATGAGAAAAAAAGTGTGTGTTGTACTGCTATTTCAGCACTTTGTGTTGTGTTTTGGTTATAACCAGATTACCAAACATTGAAATGGAATGAATACACCCTTACTGACTGTTTGCATGTTTGTGGTCCATGCAGAGATTTTCCAGCCCATGGCAACTAATTCTACTTCCAGGGGGGGAAGGATGTGTTTGATTTTCCCAGGAAATAGTTGGACTGTATCAGCAATCAGTGGCTCTCATCAGTGAAGCCTCACAGGGCTCGATCTCATGGATGGAGAGGTGCTATTTAGGGCTCAAAATCTGCAACAAATGACACAGATTTCATTAAAGCTGCACTACAGGCATGACAGTGCTGGAGCACTACTGCTTAAAGGTCACTGCTCCACTCACTTCTATTGGGTTTGACTGCACGGAGCTTCATCCTTGAAAGTCCAGAATTGTGCGGTGGAGTCAGACTCACCTCTGCAGTGACGTCACAGTCACTGGATAATGAGCAGATTTCTATTTTTGCCTTAACTGTCACTTTAAGCGTCGTTGTTGTTCAGGGGCAGTAAAGTCCCTCGTGGGGATTATTACACATGTTCAGCATTAGTGCTGATCCTGCTGCTGCTGCAGGGTCTATCCACAGCTGAATGGATACACATTTATTATCTTTCTTTCTTTATCACAGTGTGGTGCCTTTTGCATCTATGCTTGCTTTTTATTCACTTCTTTTGTAGCAATTGTTGATATTATATCGGGAAATGAGCTCCTCTGGCTGGTGGTGTAATCCTGGTGTATATTTATGTTGAATGAGTGGAAAGGTTTGCAGATCTTAAACTGTGGTTGGCTGAGCTACAGATATCCCCCAATCCTGTAATTCCTCTTGAATTCTTCCTGGAGTTTATTGTCAGACGGGTGAGCTGTGGAACGCTCTCCATGATGTCCTACTGCCAAAGTCAAGACTTTGCTTTTCTATTCTCCTCGCTATTAGCCCGAGGGCATGGCTAAGCCAGCGAGAGGTTAGCATGTATCATCGGTATTAAGCCTCCAACGCTGGCCCAGCCTGTCTGCGGTCTGACTGTGTGAGCAGGGTTCCCCCTGGCTAATGCAGTCGTGACACCTTGTAAATGGAAAAAGGTGAGAAAACAAGGATGGAAAACAATGTGGAAGTTACAACAATAGTAATAAGAAGCAGAAACAGGCGGAGTGTGTAGCGGAGCCGAGGCCCAGCAGTCCTCAGTCTGCATCAGCTTTAATGGCTGCTTCTCTCACCCGCTCTTCCTCTTCTCTTCATTGAAATTCACCCAGGATTGTTTCTCATGTGATCCTGCCAACAATCCAAACAAGTGGAGTGCACTTTATCACAGCTTGAATCCTGGAAAAGAAAAAAAAAAAACAGAGAGAAAGTTCCCCGGCCGCTGAAGTTTTCGTTACCTTTGACTGGCTTCACGCTGCAGCGGCCCCTTAATAATGCAACTGTCTCTATAGGTCAGCAAACAGATGCAACCCCTGAGTGGTGAGAGAAGTGGAGACATTTGCCTTTATTCAAGTGGCGACTGCCCGCTTCAATCTGAGAAATGGATTCTTTTCACAAGAGTATAAGAGGAGCAACAGAACAGGATGGGCTGTGACTGCAGATCACAGGAATTAATGAGGACACCCTGGATGCTAGAGTTTATAAAGAAATGAAAGGCCCCGAGACTAATGTTTAGGAACCAGAAAATTCTGTTCGATAAAGACCACACCACGTTTTTCGATTCTGGCGAGAACCTTAGCTGATAAAATGGGACTGCTTAAAGTTTAAGCCTTAAACCAAATGTGATGTATGGCCTAGCTTGAATAGTTAACGTACCCTTGGTGGTTGAGTTTCGCTGTAAATGATTTGACTCACCATACGTCGCCGTCTGAGTCAGAAACAGAAGGCGTGCACACCCGTACATTAAGCACATGTCAGGAAGGTGAGTGTCAAACATGTGAATGAATCATTTAACATACAGCAGACATAATTATTCAAAATTTGGCTATTGTTGACATAATTAAATGTGTACTATAGTGTGTGTGTGATGAAATGGAACATTTATATGAGTAATGACTGGTAATGTACAACATGTCTGTTAATTATAGCTTTCCCAAAGAATTAGGAGAATATCTGACTACAATGAACTGGAAAGAAAGCCCCAAAGTGCCACTTAGGCTAGCAATTAGTGCACCAATCCCCAGGCAAGAGGTAATGGAGTTAATGCCTGCAACTGCAGCAGAATTCTGTCTGCATAAACCATTTGTTTGACAGTTTCAGCAAGCTCGGGGCTAAAATCTCCTGTAACATATGAACCAGCTCATTACTATTCCTTTTTTGCTGCTGGCTAAAGTTTTATTTTGGCAGCTTTAAAGAAAGGGCTATCCATGCTCAGAATCTCCCAAAAGTGCCCTCATATACAGTACTTAACAGCCTAGTGAAAAAGAAACAGGTTGGGTGGTGCAGGTTTGGGGTTTTCTTTTAAATAAAAATAGAGGTGATAGTGGAGAGAATAAAGGCAGAAACAGACTCAGAGAGGTGGGGTTGCACATGGTGACATGTTGATTTATGAGCCGCAGGGCTTTTCATTAACCACACTGAGTTTTACTGAAACAGAAAGAGGAGCTGAGGAAGACAGGGAAGAGGGAAAGCGTGGAACGATGATGGAATGAGAGAGTTCAGGAAGGTACAATCGCAGAGGGAGATCTACTTTTCCAGTGCTGATAAAGATAGTTCAATGTGACTTATTTTTATCTGCTAATTTAAACAGTGTCCTTCTGCACGCCTCTCTGACGCCGCCGCAACAGCGCGCTCCGCCGTAGCACTGCTTCGCGTTGGCGAGCCCTCTCCGAATCCTCTGGCAGTTACCGTAGAAACGGAGCAGCCTCTGGCGTTTCTGCCACCTGCGGACCTGTCAGCACCACCAGTCTGTCAGTCTGAGTGAATGTCCCAGCCAGCCAGTGCAAGCATCAGCCACGCGCGTCCACATCTCGGCTGTGAGCGGACCAGAGTCCTTCTAGACTTTCCAGGACTTCACCACCATCTACATTAAAGTTGCATTGGGGGGTTTTTCACCAGATGCCACGAGGTGCCTAAGTGCCGCCTGCATCCAGCCTCAACAGCTGCGCAGGATAAACGAGTCCCTCTCTGATGCAGGTACATGTGTGACCGTGCGGTCGCCTGCTCGCTGGACTTTCAGCCCTGATGTAGCAAAACACGGCCAGACATCCCATCATATTGAGGCGGCGCCAGATATTTTCTGCCAGATTATTGTGTCTGCCACGGCTGGAGTCCATCCTGTCTGCGGCTTCAGTGTCCACAGACAGCCTGTCAGCGCAGGACAACACGAGCTTGCTTGATTTTGGACGTTTAAAGTGACTTTGCATGCTGATTTCATATGAAAGAAAGCCGTTTCTACCATTGATGAACGTAGCTAGTGTGATCTGAATTCCTGTTGGTGCCATGTCTTTAGTGCCAACAGGTTCCACCAGTAACAGATTTGGCAGCACCAGTGCCATGTGATGCCTTATAGAGGCCTCAGCAAACAACCAATTCTACTGTTTCCCCTGTAGAAGGGAGGCCGTTAAGAGAGTCTAGTTTTGATGGAAGCCACATCAATTTGAGCAAACATGCAGAGCAATAGCTGAAGGTAAGGTGCCAGGTGACCCTAATTCACACTAATAAACTTTACAATAAGGTTAGCCTTTTTTAGCTCCAGAGAATAAGTGCAGTTTTTGCTACTGAAAGCACGGTGTTCATTGCAATAATAACTTTTCTATGATTGTAAAATCTCACCTTTCTTGCACCGTGCCTGCAGTGTTGTCTCTGGGAGGCTTTTCCACCTGTCTCACAATGCTCATTTAAAATGAATGACCTCCAGCTGTTTTTGTTCCTTCTTGTTTGTGCTGCCAGTGTGAGCGCACGCTTATAATGACAGAGGACGCAAAAGAGTCAACACAGTTCACACGCGTCATTATTTTCAGAGCTCTTCTATGCTTTTGAGAATCCTCCAAATCCATTTTTCCACATGATTTCAATGTTTTGTAACTGTTTTTCTAATAATACATTAAAATAAATATTTGTAAGAAATATAATACGCACTGAGGGAGCGTGGATTCCCAATGTAACTGTGAATAAGTGTGAATAACTGCAATAAAGTAAAAGCATGTCCATAAAGTCGAGTGGACTGTGAGTTTTAAAACTCTAACCAACCACATGAAGAACAATTAACTCAAAATTGCAGCTAAGTAATGTACTTAAGGGTTTTTTTGTCAGTCGTATTTCACCCTGAGTAAATGCTGAAAGCTAAATCTGACAACTTGTCTGGAAAGGTAAGACAAAGAGGAGGCAAAATACATTCACTTTGCTTTTTGTTGCCTCATTTTTATTTTATTTTTTTGTGTGCAATCTTTTAGGGCGCTCAGGCGTTTAAAGGCGGAGGCGGAGAGTTTATCCTTCAATGTAATTTTGATGTTAACAGCCTCCCACTTCAGAGCTCCAGTTTCAGCTGAATTATTTTCAACTTTTTTTTTTTTTTTAAATACTGGCTTCATAGCAGGGGATCTTTATTGGGCCTGCTGGTGGGAAACAACTGTGACCTCTGTCCGTGTTCAGAATGATTTAGCAGTTTCCATGTTGGTACTGGGAAAAGTTCACTTTTGTTAAATGCTAAACCTTCGTCAAAAACAGTTAAAGGTTATTCACTGACCTATCTGACAGTATATTTATAAAATCTACATTTCCTGTCTCACTTAACTCTCTGATCACATAGAATATCTTTCAAGACCACGCCTCTGTTACCTTGAACTTAGAAAAACACACATATTTTCCCCTTTTTTCCCCCTCTGGCATCATGTATTGTTTATCAGCTGTAGGTTTAAGTATAATAATCTAACTGAAAAATTAGGCATTTCCCTCTGTTTTTAGGCTCATTAAGAGCTGATGAATGAAAATTTCCCTCAGGATCTCTGGTTGGATGAGTCAGAGGTGATGCACGTTTTCCCATAATTTTGGTCATATTTGTTGTGTCTTTGTTCCACGTGCCTGCTCTCTGATGTTCTCATTACTGTTCTGAGGAGGCTGGACTCCTCACACGTACCCGCGTGACCACATCATGAAAATCCTCACCGCTCGCTGTTATTCACGCTCCGCTCTCCTGCTGTTGTGTTGTTGACTGACAGGTGTACGATGGGGAGAACACTTCATCCCGTCTCCTTGGCAACTACACACGTGACGACATGCTGGGTCAGGTCGTTAACAGTACATCAAATCGCCTGTGGCTGGAGTTCAACAGCAACGCCTCCGGAACCAATCAGGGCTTCCGCCTCGCTTACACCAGTGAGTTGTTTGACAAATAAAGTGTTTAGTAAAGGAGGCAAAGCCTGCTGTTTTCTTCTGTATTTACGCTTTTGTTCAAGGGTTTTTATTTCAACTGTTGCCAGAAAACAAAAGCTTCTCTCTTACCCTATTTCTTTCTTACTCAAGCACACACAGGATGAAAATTCCCTAAAGCTGAATTAATTTACTAAAACACCTGAAAATGTGGCTGTTTGATGGAGGGATTCCCATAGTTTAGATCAGGGGTGTCCAGTCCTACTTGTCCTACCAGGACGGAGGGAAAAGTGATCGTTGTCTGCCTGGTAGGACAGAAAGCCTGGCTGGGTTGTGCCCCCCAAGGACTGGTCTGTACACTGCTAGTTCAGATGGTGTCCTGTAGTACAATGAGACACCCCCCAAAAGGGAATTAAAGCAAAGAACAGCTGGCATGGAAGTCAAAGAGGCCATTAAAGGAAGATTTGTCTGCATGTTATTAGGAGAAGGTGAGAATGTGGCACATCTGGGCTGGAGGAGCAGCTGGATGGAGGGACAGGTATATGAATGCTGTATGACAGGAGATCGATGTTGTGTATGTCAGCTGAACCGTTAGACCACCATTAATCTGCACGACGTTCGGATGCAGAAGGTGACTCCTGCAGAGGTCTTCCGCCGTCACTGTGCTTGATGGATGGACGAGGAAGGGGAAAGTGGAAAAGTCACTGACGCAGATTTCCTGCTTTAATGTTGCTCATTGTGTTCGTCGCTCTTTTAATAGCAGAACAGGGCTTCAAATGACTGTTCAGACATGAACACGGAAAGGTCGACGGGAGTCAGGCACATCCATTGTGCTGATGTAGATGCACAGAAACAGTGTTTGCTTCAAATGGTCCTCATTACTAGAGTCAGTTAGAAGTGAACTACAAGTGTGTGCCCCCTGTTTAGTCTGTTTCTAAAAGCGCGTGTAAAGATCTAGAGTGTGCACAAAGTCACCCACAAGCCATCAGGAGCAAAACGCACGCTTCATCCGCTCAAGACTTTTGCTCCAGAGCAACATCTCATCACTAAAGTGCTCTCATGACACTTCACAGAGTAGTCCTCAATCAGAGTGAGAGGTCCTGTTCTGTACAGGACGTCCCAGTCTGCTGGGCTCCATACGCGCAGGACGGACAGATCTCCGGGTGTTTAAACGTCCGTCTCCGTCTTTTCGTGTTTTTTTTTTTTCTCCAGGTTTCGACCTGGTCCGCTGCGAGGAACCTGGCATCCCCAGCTACGGCTACAAAATCCAAGACGACGGCCATTTTGCCAACACCCACGTTTTGTACTCGTGCAACCCCGGATACAGTCTCCACGGCAGCAGCACGCTGACCTGTCTGAGCGGGGACAGGCGCGTGTGGAACAAACCGCTCCCCTCCTGCGTCGGTGAGTCCGCCGAGGCCTGCGCGTTGGCCGACTGGCAGGTGTCAGTCATCTCGTTGTTTCTTGGGTTCAGAAAAGTGCCGAGAGCAGCGTCGTTATAATGCGACAACACACACCATCTGTGTGACTGCGGCTCCACACGCCCACAATTTTCAGTTTAGTTTTTCAAACAACAAAAATGACGAAAAGCAGTCGTTTCTCGTGTGGCACATCTAGAATACATTTGAATATTTCTCGGGTTTTTGGGAGGTTGATATGTTGCCAGAAGGCAAATTTAGCTTTAGCTGGCACTTGGCAGCTCTTAATGAGGCTAGAGAGCATTATGCCAGACTACTGAGGTGACGCAGTGATTTTTCTTTTGTGGATTGTGATTTGTTTTTTTTGTTTTTTTTTCTTTGAGTGTATTTTATTTTTATTTTTTTTGTGCTTTGGAGCAGACATGCAATTAGGCCTTCTCTCTCCTTATTCACATTTTAGCACCCACGAGCGAGGCGCAGTCTTTAAAAACAGCTCTAGTTCTGTTCCCCCATTAATATTGTGTGGCTTTGCATGTTTTAAAGCCCTCCTCTGTGAGCTCTTTTGTTTGCTAGATGTATGTTCCTGGCATTTGGTTAATTTGCAACTCCCTGATGCTATGCCAAACCTTGTCTCTTTGTAACCTGCCAGCACACCTGAGTACCCCGCGGTGGGACACAGCCTGATGTGGTTGCTAATGGCAACTAAGAGGACTGTGTATTTGCTGGTGTATGTGGTCAGTGTGTTTATTTAGTTGGTGTAAATGCAAATGAGTGTGTGTTTTTGGCTGGATTTATGTAGATCTCTGCGCACAGGCGTGTCCCCGTGTACCCCCAACACTTACTTGTTCATTTTGGAGCCAGTCTGTCACTGTTTCTTACACGGTGGACCACCAACCAGGAGCATGCTTGATGACGGTGCCCTCGGCTAACTACCCCTGAGCCAGCCCACTTGTCTGCGTGTTGGGATGCTTGTCGTTCCTCCGATACTGTCTCTTTCCCTTTCTGTCTGGTTCAGTCCCATACCTGCATGTACTAGCATAGAAATGAGGAGGTGACTGTGCTTCAGGTTGTTACTATGCTGTTGTTATCGCTCTGTGCCAACCACACTGACTCAAATAGAGTAGTGGTCAAAACCCAACAACTTTTTGCTGCCATGCACGGTGTGTGTGTGTGTGTGTGTGTGGTTGGCTGGTCCTCACATCTTCAAAAGGCTTTTGGCCTACAGATCATCACCATTTGGACCCAAAAGAAATCATACATGGATAAGAAGGGCAGAGCTGGAGGAGGAGTAAGGGGTGGGCGACCCCATAGACCGAGGTCAAAAGTTACTCCAGATCATATTTTACAATGATGGGCTTTAGCTATTGACACCATTATGGGGTATTGACAAAAAACATATTGAATGAGTATTTCCTAATTGGAAATGAATTGGAGCCAGGGTTTTTTTGTTTTGCCACCCCCAGTGGATATTGGTGGTATTGCATGTAAAGTCACTTTGGAGTGTCTTCACTTTTCAGCCTGGAAGTCTACCTCTTTTATATACGGTCTATGTTTAAGATGTGGTTGAGGTTAGAATTGGGTCAGGATTAGGGTTATAGCTTTAAATTAGGGCTGCAAATTACAGGCTTCTTTCCTGAGAAAAAAATACACCATTTTCTGATCAGCATATTAAAATGTGTGGCATAAGCTACCATAATGAGTTCAAATCTGCATTCTTGCCTTCTCCCCATCCCTCCCTCATATTGTAGGGAACTCCTTATGGCAATAATGTCTTTAAAGTTATTCACTAACCTTGAAACTCTACTGAACGAGCTTCGATAATTCAAGGTTGATTTAATGATTCGAGTCATTCTTAACTGATTCTCCTTTGAGTCAACCTTCACACTTCAGAGTAATTTACAGCATCGTGGAGGAGCCGCCTCTTCAAGACATGAACCAATAAACAGCATGAAGACCTACCAGTAATATAATGATTTTAAGAGAAAAGGGGCCTACTGGGATACTGAGCATGAAATAACCAATGAAAATTATTCAGAACATTAAATTAAAAACATTCACATGGCTTTATTATTAAAATACCTGTGAACACAATCAAAAACCTAATCTCTGTCTGCTCAATGTTTCACCAGGATGGAAGGACAACGCAGGATTTTTCAAATATTGTTACGTGTTACAGTACCTCAGAATTGGGTACTCACCAATCAATAGTCCATGAGGCAGGACTGGATCCACTAAGACAATTAGAGTAATAATGTGTTGCTAAGATTGAAATATGCACTGAATCATAATGAGCTTAATTTTTCTTGTCTTCGCTTCAGTAATTATGTAGTATTCCAATTTTCCCTTTGTTGACTGGCTAAATCCTGGTTCTGGTCTTGTTGACTTGAACATGCGTGCTTCTGTGTGGTGTCTCTGCAGCCGAGTGCGGAGGCCACATCACCGGAGCCGTGTCTGGGAGGATTCTGTCCCCGGGATACCCAGCTCCATACGACAACAATCTCCACTGCACGTGGATCATAGAAGCTGATACCGGCAAAACTATCAGGTGATTACAACACAAAGTGATGATGACTAAACCATTTTTGTAGAGAACAATAACAACATCCCAGTGTGAGTAGCAGGAAACACTTTCTGGTACATTAGTGTAGTAAAGCACTTTATGGATGTGTTACTGATTTCAATCCTCTTTTGAATATATGTTGTGTGTGTCCTGTGTTGTGTGAGATATTTACATCTGTCATGGCTACCTCTGGAAAACAGCAACACACATTGATGGTTTCTGTGTAAAAACACCTGTGTGTGACAATAGCAATGCTCCTGACGGTGTAAAGAACCGATGCTGGTGTTACAACTTGTTGAAGCTGCTGTTTCATTTTGTCTTTTCTCAGCCTCCACTTCATCGTCTTCGACACTGAAGTGGGCCACGACATCCTGAGGGTTTGGGACGGCCCGTCGGGGCCATCGGACGGGGGGATCCTTTTGAAAGAGTGGTCGGGCCAAGCCCTGCCCGAGGACATCCACTCAACATTCAACATACTGACGCTGCAGTTTGATTCTGATTATTTCATCAGCAAGCAAGGATTTTCAATACAGTTCTCCAGTAAGTCAACTAGAATAACTTGATGATTGCCTTGATTGTCGTAAACTGTTCCACTCCCACCTACCATTTATGAGGAGTAAAGCGATTACTGGTTTAGCAGTTTAATTATTTAATGAGCAAACTCATCACACTTATTATATAAATCCCAAATTTCTTGACTACTTGTGTATTATCTGAAAATAATGACATTTAACAGGATTTCTGACACATTAATCAGGTTTAATGATATATTCACCTCGTTTCCACCCTCAGTAAGTCTTGAACCTGCTCGCTAGACATTTTAGTAGAAATATGCTTTAAGGTGCATTTGAAATGAAATAGTGAGAGAGGAATTATGCAGGGATTGCTTTGCAGGACACAAACAGTGGCTGAGCAATGAATCAAAACAAGTTAAGGTGAGCAGCTTCTGAAGAATCTGAAGGGTGTCGGGTCTTGAGATTGTTTTTGCACATAAACTGGGAATACAATGTTTATTTTCTTATTGTACTTTTTTTTTTTACAGAATATCACATTAATGAGCCCTTTTAGCCGACATTAGCATGAAATGGTGCGGCAATGCTAAAAGACAGACTTGAAAAGAGTATTTATGTAGTCAAAGTAGAGTCAGAGACATGGAAAAATGGATGAAAACAAACTCTTTAGTCCCTTCTTGAAAGTCTTACAGCCTGCACAAACATGCCATATGCATCTCTAAACTGTTTTTTTAAGACATTCATATTTATAGTGACAAATATTTGCATTCATTGCTTTGTCTCCAAATATTTGCAGTCACTAACATGCTAATCAGAGCACTATTATCCCATTACTATGGTAATGACTTCTTATGTTTACCTCAGTGTTGATTTACTAATGCTAAGGTAATGCTATTTACCATCCATTTATTCCACGTGGGGATCCTGGATTTACTGAAGTGAAGTGAACTTTAAATGTCTTTCTTTTGTATTTTACCCTCTATCTGCACTCCACTTCACTAACGTGATCGATGAAGCTCTCTCCTAAACACAGAAGATTCAATGAGGATGATATTGTTACTATTCCACACATTATTCTACAAAAAAAATCTACAAAACATCTCTGTTTATATTATCAGTGAGAATTATGAAGGCAGCTCTGCTCTTGTGCATGAGACGTGGTTCTGACCCTTTATCTGCAATATTGTACTGAATATGAAGCCTCACACATGTGGATTTACATATTTGCAGCCACCACAGCAACGACCTGTAACGACCCTGGCATCCCCGTGAACGGCTCTCGATACGGGGACAGCAAGGAGCCTGGCGACAGCATGACATTTCAGTGTGATCCAGGCTATCAGCTGCAAGGCCAGGACACCATCACGTGTGTGCGGATGGAGAACCGATTCTACTGGCAGCCCGACCCTCCTACGTGCATAGGTGAGTATGTGTTGTTACGACGTGGATGGGATCCTGCAGTCAAATGTTAATAAGCCTGTGTAGATGTGCAGCCGAACACAGAGCATTAATTAACATCAAATGCTGGACGACACTATGGCTTGCATGCCACATGTGTAAATATGCAAACCGAGTCTTAATTTAAACAGGGACTTCCTGATTCTGCTGCTGCGTGTCGCTGCAGGTGTTCAGTAATCCCAAAGGAAATAATCTGACACAGCTGTGGACAGGAAATGGAGTCAGGACTGACGTCTGTAGATATATTCAGTGACACCTGGACAGTATAGTCATAAAATTCACATATTAACCTGCTGCAGTTGTGCCTAGTTTATATTAGTCCTTGTACTTTATTGATACTTTCATAATGTGTCATAGCTTTGACTCAGAATGCGGGTGTATGTTTGCGCGCTGTTCACTCCGTCTGTAAAGGTGACAACCATGTCGTGTGCCTCGTAACCCATCACGTCACGTGCTGCTGGTCCCTCTAATGTGTCGCGCTAGGTTCGCCTGTCTTACACCAAAATTACCCGGCTCACGCTGACAGAAAGGAGAAGAATGTCAGAAAACTCTGCTGATGTTGCGGCAGCCGGCAGAAGCGGCGGCGCTCGGCACTGCCGATTCTGCTGTCACAGCTGAAATCAGTGGAGACAGATCCGTGGGAACAGCCCACTGCAGAGATTACGTGTATTACAGACAGACATGACAGCTCAGGTCTGTGAACCACCTCAGCGCTGTGTCACATCTGGCATCCTCCTCTGGGGCAAACCTGCCGGATCTCACTGGTGGATCCACATTGGGGTTTTTCAGAACATGTACGCTCCCGCCAGGCACCCTGAACCTCATTCAGCATGTCTCCTCAGACTAATGTGAGCGCTCCTCCATGTGCTCAGGCCCTGTCCTGGCTGGAAGACGCCCACACGTGCAGCCTGGAGAAGACCCCTAACCACAATAGTCCATTTGCTTCCACCCCTCATTGTGATGGCAGAGTGATAGCAGGACGGTACCAGCTTGTGTCCAAGAAGAAGTTGAGCAAATGTTCTGAACAACTGGGCTGTGTCTGGCGGGGACATTTGGTTTGAGAGTCTCGTGGACAAAGTTGAAATTTAACTGACTCTTTTCCCTTTTTATCACCACCACCCGAGCCGCCGGCTGCTCCTAATCCAGTGGGAATTCACATCCCACTCCTCATTTACGCTGCCATGCTTCACTTTGTTCCCACTCAGGAGTTCCTTTCATTACTTTCCTCCTCACCCGCAGTGACACACTTGTCTTCTACCTCGAAGCCCATCTGAATTCAAAACACAGGAAGTGTACAGTGCAAAGGAATGTACTGTAATCCAGAAGCCTCGCCACCTTCTGATGTAATTCCACCCCATTGCTTGAGATTTAGCCTTCTCTTATTTGGCATTCTACATCTCTGATTTGTAAGAACAGTATAAATGTCATGGTAGCATGGAGTTGGTAGATTTTCCTGTCTGTTGTTGATCAAGTTGTTGGTATGAGAAGCCATGAATATCATTATCGTCAATCATTATTAATTCTGAAATCAAGAGATAAAATCATCAGAAAAGTCTGAGACTCTGCTGACCTCGTCTGTTAAAATAAGCTTGTATAGAAGGTCCATCCTCATCATCTTCTCCCGTCCGCTGGAAGAGGGTGGGGTCAGAGGTTTGACGCTACAGAGGGATGATAGAAAGATGAAAGAAATGCTCTCTCCTCTTTGTCAGCCAAAGCTGTTTGGAACCACAGACTAATTTGCCCTTTTTATAAAATGCTGGCTGTGACCTCAGGTTTCGCACCAAACTGGATGAAGCGCAGAGCCTTAAATCTCTTAGCTGAGCTCTCCTGTAGACAACCTCTAGCCGTTACAAAAAAAACAATAAGATTAAATTAGTATGATAGGCCACAGACTGCTTAAGTATCACACTATCGGAGTGATTTGCAGCTAATAATGCCTGTGTTTACCTCTATTTCACTGCCGATAATCCGTTCCCACCCACCTGCCACCCCCCCAGACACATGTTTCAAATTCTTCCCTCGCCAAATTGCTGCTTGAATCCATCTATCCGTCTCATGCCAATATCTTCTTGCAGCTTCCTGGCTTGTTGTGGGATAACAGGACCACTAGGGGTGATTCTCCCCCCTAATTGCCCCCAGACTTACCCTGTGTAACTAAATCTCACTCTTCCTCTATCTCTGTTTGTTGTCTCTATCCTGACTGGCTATCTGAGGACAGGGGGAATTAGCAACATCAGTGCTCCACGAGGGGCGATTCTCCCATTTCCTAACCAGCCTCTGCCACACTTCCCATCCCCATCAAAATCACTTCCTGTCTTGCTGGCTGTGGGGGGGGTGATATATGTGGTCAATATGGGGGGTGATGCAAGTGCCAAATGATGTCAGGCTCAGGGCTCTGTAATTATCTTTCATCTTAACCCCCCACACTGTGATTGTTTGTGTGTAGCCACGTGTGGAGGCAACGTCAGCGGACCCTCTGGGGTAATTCTGTCGCCGAACTACCCCCAACCTTACCCTCCTGGGAAGGAGTGTGATTGGAGGATCAGAGTCAGCCCTGACTTTGTCATCGCACTCATCTTCAAGAGGTAAGAGCATGGAGTGATTCTGATCACTGGGGTGTGTTCTCGTAATTGTTTTGGTTCGTTTTTTAGCTTCTAATCCATCACACTGTCTAAAGATTTTAATGGTCCAGCAAACGTAATGGTTGCTGGACCTAGAATCTTTGCCTTTGCAGCGAGATGGGGACCAGCACACTGACAGCGAACATTACACCTGTGACTGAGTTGAAAAGCCGCTGCTTTATCACTGTTAACCCACAAATGCAATGGGCTCAGGTGATATTAATGTTTCATTGAGCAAATGTTGATAATTACCAACACATCCAGGAGATGTCAGGTTGCTGTAACTGTAAAGACATATCAATCATGTAAGGCCAGAGCCAGGCTCTCACTGAGAGTCTACATTTTTCATGATGTTATCCAGATACCTGAGAAACCATTCTACATTGCACATGGGTACATCGGGTAGGCAGATGCCCCCAAAGTGTTTCCAAAGAATATTGTCTTCTTCTGACCAAATAATGAGTTTGCCCCTCGGTAGATTTTTCTTTATGATTCCAGTGTGTTTCTGGATGTTGTATGATTCACTGCAGACCACAGCGGGTGAACAACAGCTGAGACGCAGTCAGAGACAAAGGCCATTTAGTCTGATGTTAATTAACGTAAGGTCACCAAAAACACGTTTCCCCTGCTCACCAATAAAACCTTCATTAGTCTGAATCACTGCAGTAAACTCCGCTCGAAACGGAGATAAAGCCACTTAACGATTATTCTTCTCTAATCTGTAGCCTCAAATCAGACTTCTTTCAATCTGCCAAGCTTTTGTTTTAGTTTGTTAATTAATGTTTACTCAACCTACGTAATTTCCTCTATAGGCTTTGAGAATTAATTAGCTTGAGAACTTTTTTGCTGCCACTACATACGGAGGAAGATAAGTCCACCTTGTTTTGGTTTTTCAAAATCAAGATTTTTCAGTTCTTTTCCTTTTTTCTAAATGGACAGTGTTTATTTACATTCTGTGTCCTGATTGTGTCTTAGTGGTGAATATTTTACAAGCAGCGCTGGCTGGGGGCTCTGGACTGAAGCAGGAGTAAAAGCAGAGTTTCAACATGTAGGAAAGGAGATTAAAGCGTCATTTCTCCACAGCGCCAAAGGAAGAAAATGACCCAATTTCAGTTTCACAGCTGTAAAGATAATTTCATTCTGTTGTAACAGTAACACCATTTTGTTTTTCTTTTAATTAAGTGATGTTATTAGCAGCTTCTTTTACATAATTTCCTCGTTGTTGTATGTATGATTATATTTATGAAATTACTTCAATAACAACCTCAAACAGATTAGCTGACGTTTTTTTAAAATGTAATTAATTGATTGCTTTTTTCCTTTATGATATGAGGCATGTGTTTAAATGAACTGACTGGTTAAAACATACCATAAACATGCGGCAGACATGCAGGTCTGCTCAGCACCGCTGTCTCAAAACAGCTGGGTTTAGGGTCAGTATCTGGCATCTCTAAATACACAACAAGTTCTTAATGAAGAGTTCTTAATGGCGCTAAATGGCCTGTAGGTGTAAAAGAGATGCTGAGTGGTTGTTGAGCTGTCATGGCTGCTAAATGGACATGGATATAAATATATTGTTCCTTCAGATAATGAGAATGTTAACTGTAACTCTTCATCCAAATGACTCTGACTGTGCAATCAGTTACCAGCGACTGAAATATATCTCCTCAAATGGTCTAGTCGCCCTTACAGTGTCTTTAAAAAGCCTTCACACCGAAAAGAGCCTGGCATTTCTGACGGCTCGACAGTGGTAACGCCGCTGTCCCGTTCCTGCCCCTCGAGATCTTTATGTTCTTTTTATGACATTTAGTAGCTTTGGCTCTCAGACCCTGGATGTATCAGTAAAGCGGGAGGTATTAACATGGATCATTTTAATGCTTTGTCAGTGCAAAAGGGGCTTACGTGCAGTTAAGCCCATTCTGCAGCAGATAAAAACACGGAGCTTAAACCTGAGCACTCTTTGCCTTTTTCTTTTCTTTGTTTACATTAGATCCCTTAAGATCAATGACATTAAATGTCTCCATGCCAGATATGACTTGATGGTAGATTTGGGGGGGGGTGTTGGGGTTACTAGTAAAGTAATATTTTTAGAGGATTTAAATTAAAGCAGCGCACCCATACTCACTAGACTTCTTTATCCAAACTTGTCTTTTTTATTTCCTCCCCAGTTTCAACATGGAGCCCAGTTATGACTTCCTCCACATCTATGAGGGGGAAGACTCTAATGGGCCATTACTAGCCAGTCTTCAAGGAAACCAGGCCCCAGAGAGAATAGAGAGCAGCAGCAACAGTCTCTTCCTGGCATTCAGATCTGACGCCTCACTGGGAATGTCTGGCTTTGCCATTGAGTACCGAGGTGATTATACCCAAACATTTCTTCTATACATTATCTTCTTTTGCATTTTCTACAGGGTCACATCCATCCAAGTGTCAAAATGACAAATTATGTCTTAGGTAACACCCAAATATTTTGAGACCCTCTAACATGGAGATCTGTGATGAACCGGTGAAATTACATCTGTTTTTTTTTATTGATCTTAGCAGCAATAAAAAGTCCAAAAAACCTGGCCAAAGCTCTGAAAACTCCACCTGCCCACAACTGTGTGCAGTCACACATGACCCCTGCCTCTGTTTTCCTACAGTATCTCTATACTGAGCATCAGTTCCCTTCAATAATAATCATTACAGAAAAAAAAATACATAGAAGAAAAACACAGATTCGTTCAAAGACTAATTGATCCCAGTAGATATGGCAGAATCCTGACTGTCAGCTCGTCTTAACATTACTTTAGTTTTTTCGGAGTGTATAAAACGCTGTAAATGGAAGAGCGACTATATTTTACTCATCCCACATGGTGAAAACAGTATGTTTCCGCTTTTGTTAAAACCTTCTGCTTCCTGCTAGGACGAGTTGAAACATTCAGGAAACATGAAACAAACCTTTGCAACTCTGACAATAAAGAGACATCTGTAAAATTCTGTAAAGAAAATAAAGCCAGGCTATACTAGCCATGACTTCATTTATAAAAGCCATAAAAAGGAGAAAAGTGAAATGGCATAATTAGGTTCCATAGCCACTAATTGCTGTTGGCTAAATTAAATCACTTGGTTGCACATCACGTATTAGTTAGACATGTTCTGTCCCTGTCATGTCTTGGCATTTAATACTCTGCGGCAGCATGCAGAATTCCAGATTTATTATTATTGTTCTTTATTTTTTTAATTGTATCTTTTTTTTTTCTACAAAGCATTGAGGTGCAGCATAAGAGCAGTTACTTCAATACTCTGTGTGAGGTGGGGGAGGCTTCAGAGGCCTGTCCCAGATTTATTCGAGGAGCTGACTGCATATAATGATGTGATTGCTGCCGCAAAGGTGCAGGAAAAACTTCAGCTCCCATCGGCAACATCATTTTTTATTAGTAAATATGCTCTGTGTTCGATAATCATGCATCTGCTCATTTATCTGGGTCCATGCTGGCATATAACGGGTCATCAGTGACCTGCCCCGCCCTGGTTTAGTTGAAATCTTACCAGTCTGTATCCTAACATGTTGACAAAGCTAACAGCTCTCTTTATAGGAAATAATATGTCAATGAAATCTGTTTTCTATCTTATCTCAAGTTCTTTAAGAATGCGGACTGCAAATCATCCTAGTTTTACACTGTCGTTGTCAGGGCGACAGGAGTCATTAAGTCAGCGTGGAACTCCTGATTTCTGGATTACTCGCTCCAGACTGGATTTGCTCTGTCAACTTTTATAGGCTCTTCTTTTCTCTTGTTTCCCTCACTCCATTTAATTCTAATTAAAACAAGATTATCTCCATCTCCGTTGTCTGCCGCGTCACGCTGCCTGGCAGCTCTGTACTTCTGTCATTAATTCACTACCTTTCATCTGCCATCTCTTTAATTAATATGCAACCTCAATCATCTCCCTCTTTCACTCCTATCTTGCCCTCCACCTTTTATTTTTCTATTTCTATCCGTGCGGCGGTTTGCTTTTGTCAGGCCCAATATCTAATTGTTATTGGGTGATCACAGTCAAGCAAACAAGCTGGCTCACGGACGTGTCTGCTTGTCTTGTAGGTTTGTACTTGTAGAAGTTAATAGAAGTTAATTCAGGGTAATAAACATAGGCTGCACATGTATCTAATAGTTGTATAATAAACTCTAATAATTGCATGTATTCTATTCAGCTCACAAGATTCTTTGACAAGTAACACAAAATCCCTCCACCCTCTGCAGAAAAACCAAGAGAGGCCTGCTTTGACCCTGGCAACATCATGAACGCCAGTCGGACAGGTTACGACTACAAGCTGGGGTCACAGGTCTCCTACAACTGTCACCATGGTTACATAACTGTTGGCGGGGACACCATCACCTGTGTCATGGGCCATGATGGAAAGCCGGTTTGGGATAAACCTCTTCCATCATGTAAAGGTAGGGTAAACACGCACCCCACGCTGATCCAAACAACCTTTAAAGCATCTATTCACACATCTGCTGCAGCACGAATAGACTTCAGGTGAATACAGCTGGTCAGAGGTTTCAGAGGGGAGTCCATTCAGTGCTGATGTGGTCCACGGTGCACAGATAAATCACTAAACTGCCTTCAGCGTCTGTATTGCTGTGTTGATAAAGTGCATGAAAAAGTCTGGGTCGGGAGCTCTGATTGCCTATTTACTTTACAAACATTAACTCAGTGAGCACTACAGTCTAAGATGCTGCATGTAATTGACGGTGTGGCACATCAACTGTCTGCATAGCACTGAAAAGAAGCAATGTCAATCATTACTCATTTGTATAATTAGCTTTAATTGCGTAATTAATAATCCAGTTTTAGCATTTTAGTTGACACAGACTAGAAATCATATAGAAATGTTTTCCAAGCTTGTGGGACTCATGTGGAGAGGGCCCCTCAGACCTACTCGTAGGTCTGTTTATGTTGTGCCGTTGCCCTAGAAATGATTTCTCCAAACTTCCAAGAGTGTCTTTACCAACATATCCATTGGCATCACCTCTACCTCCACCCAGCTCTGCCAATAGTCAAGCAAAAAAAGGTCATAGCAAATTACTAATTCATCTGCACTCAGACCTGCAGTGGGCAAAAATGGACCCCAGTGATGATGGCTGTATTACTTTACTCTGCAGGTAATGGCCACTGACTTTAGATATTAGATGCATAATAACTGCAATAAAATGGGCATCAATGTGTGTGTGTGTGGGTGTGTGTGTGCATATGTGCATGCATGCGTGCGTGCGTGTGCACACACACTTCTGTGTATACAATCAGTGGGCTAAACTCTTCCTGATTGACACCTCAGACAGCCAAAGAAGTGACACCTGCCAAACTGCCACTCAGAATATGGCATCAACGGAGAGAGTTGGTGTGTGTGTGTGTGTGTGTGTATGTGTGTGTGTGTGTATGTGTGTGCATGTGTGTGTGTGTGTGTGTGTGTGTGTGTGTGTGCAAGCGGCAAGAAAAGGAGGGGAAGGAGGGGACACAATAGACGCACAAAGAGTCAGAGTGAGAGCTCCCACTCGCGCTGACCTCTTTGGCTCATCATATCTCATGATTACTCTCAATATCGCTAATATCCTCACCTATTAAATTAGGATGTGTCTTCTGTTACTGCAGATCCACATAATTAACTATTCTCTGACCAATACTTGCAAAAATAAAAAGATCTGCAGTGAAATATATCTTATATATTCTCTGTTGATATATAGATCTTCCCTGCATAAACAAATGTGTTAGTGGTGAATTTACTTTCGATGTGTTTCCCACAGACCAAATATTGGGTGAATTATCAGACAGTCTTTGTGCTGGTATTAGAAATGTGTGTGTTCTTGAGCAAATGGGGCTAGCTGAAAATGATTCAGTGTTGTATTTACCCTCCGTCACACTTATACATTCATAAACAGAAGCCAAGTATTGATATTTTAGTCACACTTAAAGCCATTAATGAAACACACCATAATGATCCTTCATAAAATGAAAATGAATCCCGCGCCAACTCTTGTATTTGGCTGTGATTCGGATGGTTTTGACACAATTTCCCTCTTTCTCTGAGCTTGGTACAATGGTAAACATTCATAATTTATGCTGGTATTTACATATATGATATGATATGATGTGATATGGTGATATATGCATATATTTCTTCTCTTTAATCTGCAGATCACATGTAGTCACACCAGAGCAGTTTAGCTAAATCCAGCTCTTCCTCTCGCTCTTTCCCTTCGCTCCCTTGACACACATCAAACTTTCTCACCACACAGGAAGTTTCTGTCTGTCTTTCTGTCTGTCTTTCTGTCTTTAGGCAGCTCCTGGGGCTTTTAGACCAAACTCATTAGATGGGGTGAGACCTCTTTAAATAATACATCTCCACTTACACTTCCCCTGTCTCCACTCTTCCTCCTTTCCTCACCCTTCCACCCTAGTCCACACAGACTTCATCTCTCCTCTCCTCCTCTATGATTCCTTCCTTCCATCTTCCTTTTTTTATCATTCTCTTATTCTACCTTCCTCCTCCTCCTCCTCCTTGGTCTGTGTCTGATTTACTTTAAATTTTTGTCTCACCATCTCTTCACACACACACATGCACACACATGCACACACACACCTCCCATCTTAAACCGCTCTATTATTGGTTTCCATAGTAACTAAGAGCTGGTGCAAGAAAGAAGGAATTCTCTGTGACTGTTGATAGGGTTTTGTGTGTGTGTGTGTGTGAGAGAGAGAGAGAAAGAGAGAGGAGGGGGTGGCAGAGAGAGAGAGAGAGGTAAATGAGAGACAGAGCTATTACAGAGTGCCGCCTAGAGGCAGGATTCATGCAGACAAACCACACACATGCTTGGATTCAAATAGAGCAAGTACAGAATAGCAGTCAGGCTTATATTTAAAAAAACACACAAATGCTTTCTCACTGGATACAGCATGCAATCTATTATGCTCAACATTCTTATTCAATATGCAATTGGGGATAAAAAATATATTTAGGTTCCATTTAAAGTCCAATTAAATCGTTATTATTCTCTCCTTCTTTCCATTCAAATTCAGACCAGAATATGTGTCTAATGGGTCACAAAATAAGCTTAGAATCATTAATTGAGGATTCTTTTTGATGCAGCTCTGCATTCATACATATCTGTGTACTTTATGTTGGCCTGCAGGCAAAGCAACCTCCACTGGGTTTCAAGCTATCATGCATTTCCAATCAAATTTTCTTCTTAGCTCTTATTATATATTGCTAGTTGTGTACGTTTGGTGAGGTGACGTCATATATGATAAATACAAACTACAACCAGAGCTGCTGTTGCTGCTGTTGTTTCTGAACACGATTGGCCAATACTGCCCCCACTATTTCCAGTGACACTGCATTGTGGGGTATTCATGGAGAAATACATGGAGAAAATGGGCAGAAATACAAAGAACGCTTAATATTAATTTTTTTTTTTACTTCCTAAACATTGTTACATATGTATTAACCCTAAAACAGAAAATAAGGCTAGCGTTAGATGTGTTCTTGTCTCTGATGTGTGATCAACCCACGTGAGTGAACACTTTTGATAGCATCTAGGCCCAGAGCAGCACCACTGGGGGATTATGGGTAGATCAACATAAGACAAGACAAGACCTTTGCAACAGTTTAAAATAGAGTAAATCCAAAATATGTCCAACAATATCATTGCTTTAGGAGGCGTACCACCCAGAGTAAAAGTCTGATGCATTGAGAAACAAGAGAAAGCAGCAGGGAATGCAAATGGGTGTGAATCCCAGCTGCTAGAGAAGAATGTTTTATTTATTTATTTATTCTTTAATTCTAGGGATGCACATCAGCCTCACTGACAGACATAGTGAGGCCCAGCCTCTTTGTCCACGCTCAGTTTTATAGACTTTGACACGTGTTCTTTGTAAATCTCGGGGATCCGGGCTGTCCCACTGTGAAATTGGAAAGCTTTTTAGGGCTGCGCAGTGGACATTTTGAGCCCTTCATGCACAGTTGAAACAGAAATGATGAAAAATTGGCTTGAGGGAATTTTCCTCAAGGGCATGTCTGACAATCATCCCCCCCGAAAAAAAAGACATTTCAAAAAGCGGTTAAAAAAATCGGTCCATGAGATGTTTAATGATGAAGACATTAAGTATTTATTTTGTTACACGGTCTGCTTTACGTCTATATCAGCCACAACATTAAAACCAACAAGAGCTGACTTACTGGGTCGGGATCGTGCTCCGCTGACCGCACAGACATAATTGCACTCTCCACCCAACGCATCTCCTCTGGATGGTGTTGATACTATTCTCGGCCTCCATCTGTATTCTGCTGGTCAAATATGTTTTGTTTCCGCTCCTTCGGTGGGTAGACAAGCCTGTACACAACGTTAGGACTCCACGGGCAGCTGACAAGTGACGAGAAGATGAATTTTTGGATTTCATTTAGGAGTGGTGGCACCTGGTGACATGCTGACATTAAAGTATCCACTTGCATGTGAATGTATCATTCTTCTAATCTTACAAGGACAATAGGCTGATATTTATAGCAAAAAACAGGCAGTGTACAGGAAGTGTCGCTTTATTGCGCCGAGAGCGGATGAGACCTTCAAACCACCTGCACGCTGCCAAATCCCCCACATCTGTTTACCCAGGAGATGGGGTTGTGACGATAAAAATGCAAGAGTGCGCCTTTTGCTCTCTTGTGTCCATTTCATTAAATTGTGTGCAGCCAGCAAATAATGAAGACACCTCCAAAGTCCTGGACCTTCCTTGAATATTAAAGGTTTTTTTTCCCTGTACATAAAAGCACGCTAGGGGGCCGAGCAGTAAATACTGGATATGCAGGGTAGTACCAGCTGTAAATATATTGCATAATACTTGAAGTCTTGAAATCTGACTGTGAAATGCACATTTTAATTCCTTGTGTAAAAGGGCCCCCTGTGCCTCCCGCAGCATTTGTCAGGTGCATGTCTTATTCAGGATCCCAGTGAGTTCAAAATTTATGGTCCATGATTAGACGAGGTACTTACCTGTCACCATATATAATCTCTCAGGGTCAAAGAACATCCTTGTGAATGCCCGAAGCCGTGATTTTCCTCTGGAATATGCCTCTGTAGGAAAGAATGATGGGTTTAGCGTCATTTGTCGGGAGTATTAATGTTGTAGTAATCGTGTGTGTAAAATTACACCCACTCTCACATTAACAGCGACACGGAGACCTTTGGCCCAGGCAGAACATCGATTCAGACGGGGGTCTCTCCTGTCCACCCTTTGGCATTTCCAGCCTTTGACCCTTTGCACCGCCATTTTTTCACTGAGCCACAGACGTGTCAACAGTCAGAGTCCGCCCTGGATCACAGATGATGATGTTAGTTAGTGAAGTAGTTATGAATATTCCTCCCACACGCCATTCCATTGACCTCTTCTGGTTTAACCTCCGTGTACCAGATAAATGTGCAGGCAGCCTCATGCTGCTCCCACACAAGGGCTCTGGCTCTCTTGGGGGTGCTGAAGTTGGAACAAGCCCCTGCCAGGCTGCTGTGGCACGCTCTGCTGTGGTAGAAGGCATGATTAGGGCTGGATTCAGTATTCTGCCCCACAACAGAAACATCACACTGTGCTTGTGCTCAGCAGGAAATAAATTAATTTGGTAAAGTTTCTTTATGCTCTTGGGCGTTTTCGTGAAATAAACAATAAACAGGATGCAAATATAACTGTTGTTTTACTTGGTGAAACATCTGAATTTAGAATTACAGTTGCTTTAATGCTTCTTGTTGTGTAATTTAAGAGAGCTATTTACACCCTGCCACCACAGTACTTTAGTTTGCACACCTTGGAGGACCCAGTTTCCTGCTCCCCTTGCTCTACGTGACATCTACCAAATGTATCTTTCCCCCTATCAGTGTTTGGGTGTCTCTCTCTCTGATCCACCTCTCTACCTCCATCCTGAGAACACAATGTAAACCAACATGCGTGTGCTCCGCTCGAAGACTCCTCTGTCCCCTGATCAGAGTCTCTGCCCTAACCCAGCGAGTTGAACCATTTGTTAGACCCTCATTAGATCAGGCTTTTGTTTGCATGTTTTAAAAAAACATGCTTTATGTTTAAAATTCCTGTTGTTACTGTTGTTGATGTACATTCAGCTCAACATGCCAGCGTGTGGTTTGACCCCTTGATGTTCTCCACTCTCCAGTGCTAAGAAGGCCCACAGCATATCATTAGTCCACTGCTTTCTGTGAATGTAAAAACTTAAAAAAAAACACATGATTTGTTGCATTTTAAAGTTTGCAATAAATAATACACGTTAGATTTACTGTGTAATAATCTCTTTCCTCCAGCTCCATGTGGAGGACAGTATGGAGGATCTGAAGGCGTGGTGCTGTCTCCAAACTTTCCTCTGAACTACACCACCAGGCAGACCTGCTCCTACTACATCGCCGTATCCCCACAGTTTGGTGAGCTCCGTCATGATGACACAGCACATCTCCGATGGAAATGGTGTCTCGAACACCACGGGAACCACTGATTCATGTTTTTATCTCTGTTCCTCAGTGGTCTTTGGTCAGTTTGCAGTTTTCCAGACAGCGATGAATGACTCAGTGGAGCTGTTTGACGGAGCCAACGAGAATTCTCGCTTGCTCAGCTCCCTGGCCGGCTCACATTCAGGTCAGTGTCTTAAACACAGCCCATCCCGGGGAGCTTTGGCCTGCATCATATTCTGTCCATGGAATGTAACTTCTAGAGTACAGAGATTTGAACATAAGGAAAAAATATCCTATTTTTTTTAAAAAATCTAATAATTATTGTTGATTAACCTATCATTATTGATTAACCTGCTGTTGCTGGCAGATACTCTCATGTTGTCTCAGAGTTCCGTGTTCTGCCGTTGCGTGTTTTGGCCAGAGGGTATGCTACAGGGAAATCCCTCTGGAAGTGACATTCATTTATTTTCTTTGGAAATATGGGCTTTTAAAATATTTTCTGTAATGTTTATTCAACTGTGTTCGTACAAAAGAGATGAAGTTCTTCAATAAACAGCAAGCCTGCGGAGTATTACGACGTTTGAGCACAAATCAAAACACAAAACATAAATATATCTAAATAGATATGATAGTTCCTCTGGGCATTTCTTCAAATTTTTACACCAGGGTGTCTTATTTTTGCTTTTTAATGTTTGTTTTATACTTTCACTGAGTAGAGCAGGAAACTTAATATCATCTAGGATGATGTGACATATTCATAGATGAAGATTTAGCTACAGGCTATTTTGTTTTCCACCTATAATCTGTTTAAGTTGTTTTAAAAAGAATATTACATTATACACACTTATAAATTATTCAAGATCATTTGGATTTGCAGTTTCTCTTTTGGGGAAGAAAATGTGGTCTTTTGTAAAATAATGTACAATTGGCATTATCACCCTATCGTGTGTGTGTGTGTCTGTGTGTGTGTGTCTACACTGTGAGCACCAGAATACACATTTCACTGTAAAAGTTAGAGGTAGGGTTTTTGTTAAGGTCAGGATGAGGGGCTGGGGGATAGATAATACCCTCGAGAGCCCTCACAAAACTAGAAGTACATGTGTGCGTGCTTCGTAATGTTGCAGCTAATATCTCAAACATAAATACGTTATGACACATCGCAAACTAGTTCACATTCTCTCACACACGCAAGGGAGCGCTCGCACATCCCCTCATAGCTAAGAATGGTTCTAAATGTCACCCACTACCAAACAATGTTTTTCTCATTTGTCTCTGTTAACTTTTTTGTTTTGCTCGGGTACTTTGTGCACACATACAAACATTTCTGTGTGTGTGTGTGTGTGTGCGTGCGTGTGTGTGTGTGTGTGTGTGTGTGTGTGTGTGCGTGCGCGTGTGTGTGTGTGTATGTGTGTGCGAGCCAGTGGCATGTACTTTATTGTTGTGTCTGGTTCAGTGGTATTGGCTGCTACATTTGTGTGCTGCGGCCAGATCTTCTTTTTTGTGATGTGTCAGACACTCTGTCGCTGCACTAGCATCATAAAACAAGATAAATCCCTTAAAATTAATGTTTAGACATCTAAAGTGTAGATTTTGTTAGGCTGGGTTTGAGATGTGAGAGTTATATTTTGACAGTATTTGATTGCTGTTTTGCTGAGCTCTTTGCACATTTCTTGAATCGGCTAGGTGAAGCTCTTATATTGATTGCTAATATTATTCTACTTTATAGAAGGATGGAGTGTATGTTATATTTCTTTTTTTACTTTTTTTTTTCCCAGGAGAGACGTTGCCATTGGCAACTTCCAATCAGATCATGCTGCGCTTTAATGCTAAGAGTGGCCAATCAGCCAGAGGCTTCCACTTTGTCTACCAAGGTAACATTCTCCCTGTACTTGGGCCTTTTTCTCCCACATTCCTTAAATCAAGATTATAGTGAATTTCTCTGCTTATGGATCGTTGAGCTCCCACTTCTTCTCTTTGTATTATCCATGGCCACGCTTGTGCTCTAGCCGTTCCTCGCACCAGCGACAGCCAGTGCAGCTCGGTACCGGAGCCTCGGTACGGCAGGCGGCTCGGGTCTGAGTTCTCGGCCGGCTCTGTGGTGCGGTTTGAGTGCAGCCCCGGTTACCTGCTGAAAGGATCCAGCGCCATTCAGTGCCAGGCCATGCCGGGAGCCCTTGCGCAGTGGAATGCAACCACGCCGACCTGCATCGGTACGGCTAAGTGAGCGGGAAGTGTGCGGATGAAGGCTGGTTGTTGTGATGCAGCTCTGGAGGAGGAAGTCAGTTGTCTCTGTGAAGCAGGTTGGAGCTGAGAGAGCTATAAAAGACAGGGAAAACAAACTAATGACATCAGGATTTTGATATTAATTCTAACAAACTACATGCATGAAGTCTCCCGCTGCTCAGAGCAGATCTTTGGATGTCGCCTCACTTTCTACGGTAAATGATGTCAGTTATCGTATTCCGCCTCTCTGGCATCCCGTTAAGCTAATTGGTACTGAGCATGTGCAGAGTTACATTCCAACAAACCTCCTGCTCTGTTAGTGCTGGAGTTAATCAAATTTGCCAAGAAAAATTATATTTTCTGTCTAGTTCCCTGCAGTGGCAATTTGACTGAGCGTCGCGGCACAATACTGTCTCCTGGCTTCCCGGAACCATATCCAAACAGCCTCAACTGTCTCTGGAGGATCCATGTCAGCGAAGGGGCCGGGATCCAGGTACATACCCAGGGATCGGTTCCAGCACGTAGTATGAAAAATGCACTTTAACACGGAGGCTGCAGCGTTCATTTTCATTGTCTGCCATTCAGATCCAAGTCATCACGTTCGCTACTGAGCATAACTGGGACTCTCTGGAGATCTACGATGGAGGAGACATGACAGCTCCTAAATTAGGGTCATTTTCTGGTATGACAATATGCTCTGGCACACCAAGGTGCACGAACATGCAAGCACAGACACTCAGACACACTAACACCAGAGGGGTCTATGATGGATGAAATATGACAGCTCTTAAACTACACACACACGCACACGCACACGCACACACACACACACACACAAACACACACAGATGTAGATTGACACAAGCACACACAATGAACTGAGATAGACACTCAGGCACGCACGTATTCACTCCAGAGGGTGTGATGAATTGTTTGTGACAGGTTGTAAAATATAGATATACATAGATAGAAAACACACCAGAGACCTGTGATTGATGTGGTCTGATGTCAAGATTCTTTATATATATTAAAAACATTATAGAGTACATGTTTTTAAAACCATATTATTTAGATTTGTGAGATGGAGGAAGGAAGGGGGGAGGGGGGAGCCAGGGAAAGTGTTTATCTACAAGGTTGAGTGAAGGATAGAAGAATAAGAGAGAGAAGGAAAACAGCGTGGGATAAAGAGTGATCTAACCTTTTACAATTTCCCAGCAGAGTTTCCCTGTGACCTGCCCCCAGCATATACCTGTCACACACCTGTCACACATAAAACACACCACCCACAACGCGCCCACTTGTTAACCCATCGCTTCCCGTGCGCACACGCGCGTGCACGCACACGCACACAAATGCCTGTGCCCTTCTCAACAAGCTTCTCGGGGGAGCTGCCCACTGTAACCGCGTTGATCTGCTGCTGGCCTCAGAGCAGCTACGCTGAGCCTGATGAGGAAAGCTTCAAATAGGAGTATAAGTGCTGGCTGTCCACAACGGAGAGGCTCTACATTCACTTTCACTTACACATAATTTCCTTTGAGACTTGAAATTTAAACTCGATTTGCTCGCTGAGAAAAAAAAAGAAGCCCTTGCCGCATTTTGAACTTGCAAGTCCTCAGCCGTGCCCCATGTTGTTTTAAATAAAACTGAATCTGAACCTTCGCATAACTTCAAAGTTTTGGCACTGTGGGGAACCTGGTTCTGTGGCCTGATTATCTCCATCCTTTGTAGGAACCACCGCTCCAGCCCTCCTCAACTCGACCTCAAACCAGCTCCTGCTGCACTTTCAGAGTGACATCAGTGTGGTGGCAGCAGGCTTCCACCTCGAGTACAAGAGTGAGTTTAAAACTGAGTTTTTTTTTTGTAATCTCACAGGAATTTCCAAAGAATTTGTTTGGATTAGGAATACGACGGCTGTTGGAGACATATTTACTCTTGACCACAAAGACAGTATGAGAAGTGTCATCTATCAAGAGGCTCAGCTTTGGTTTCAGTTGCAATAAAAAAAAAAGAAGCTGTCAGACTGTGAGGTTGCAGCTGCTCGGAGCAGAAATACACACCGAGTTGTGGGTGGATGGACTCAGATGTCTTGCATCAACTTCAATCTTTTCTGTTCAGGTCACTGCCTCGATGCTCAGTGTATAAGCAGTTCATCCAGCCTGTCTGAGCCCACTAAGACCAGTGGAAAGATGCTCCGTTGCAGTCAGGTTAATCAAGTCAGCTCATTTAGTTCAGGAATTATTATCATATTGTGTTCTAATCCTGTTTTAATTAATATATTTATGTTTCCGGTTGCTACTGAGCAAATATAACAAATATTGGTTTAACTTTCTTAATAAAAATGACAAAAAGTGACTGTAAAGACAGCTCAGTTCTAATATTGGTAAGTTTTGAACTTACTTGTGGATGATGCAAAATTGAAAGGATCGAGAGACAGACCGTTAGATCATAGAGACAGACAGCACAAAAAGAAAGTATTGGAAAAAAAGGACTGACACAAGTGGGAGAATAAATAAAGAAGATGTCCTTTTACCTTCTACCGTCACAAATGCACAGAAAACTACAGACGCAAAAACATCAGTGCGGCAAATTTTTCTACTTCAAATAACAGGAGTCAGTGACCTGGACTGGTACTGCCTGAAAGCATGCAGGCAGAGCCAAAGCCACATCAGAGTGGACATTCACACATACACACACACACATCTACACACACACACACATACACACACACACGCACGCACACTGTGAGGAACATTTATACAAATAAGTACTGTCATTCACACACATAAATATGCACTAATCAGTCTAAAATAGACGCACATTCCAAAAATACGTAGACATAAACAGGTATGGAGCTGATCTCAGCAGCGTGTATGAACACACACACGCACACACACCTGTCAGGGTGCTGTTGTGCTTTTGAGTTCTTTGTAGTTATTTTAGCTTAGAATCACTTCTAGATCAATGAACCTGTCCCCTTTGTAGCGTGAAGCGGCGCTATTGTGGGTTTGTGCATCTCCGTGTAGGTGAGCACTCAAATTGTGGCTCAGCGATCTGGTTGTGCCGTTCCTGTGTCTGTGTCAACAGGAAAGAAATCCTGGAAGAGTGACCTTTTTCTGGGACATTTTACTTCTTCTATATGCTGGCTTCAGATTCAGTGTGAAGGCAGTGTTCAGGAGCCTTGGTGATTTCTTTCTTTGACATCTCCTGGTTTTCCTGGGGAGAGGTTTTTGCGTGAAAGTGTGCAGGTATTGATACAAGGTCCTTCCAGTTCTTCTTAATCAACCTGACACATGAGTCGAGCCGGTCCCACCTTATATCCAGTGCAATCAGGTCATGTCTCGGTTGTGTGCGACTATGTGGATCCAAGCGTGAAGAGGGGGTGCATCGTGCTCCTGATGGTGTTCTGTCTGTCTCCCTTTCTCTCTCTCTCTCTCCTGGTTCTGATGAGGCCTGACTGTTCTTTCTTCGTGTTCTTTCCATTTTTACCACAATTTGACGTACAATTTGGATTCAAGATAACAGCCGGAATCAAAGAGGCGCTTGTGTGCAAAGGAACTTAAAAGTGTCTTTTCTACATGTACACCTGACCATGTGTGCTGATCTTTCCACCCTCACTCGGTATAGCCTCTGGCTTTTCACCCTTTTTGCGTTGTCGTGACAAACAAAAACAGCGGTGAGAAGAGAGACAGAGATTTTCTGGTAAAGTTAAAAGTAGATGAGGGGAAACACCATTCCCTTTCATATTATCTGTTCTAAATGAAGCAGCTCTCCTCTGTTGGTGTTATCACGTGGATGAGTTAACACAACATGCAATTTCAGGATGTTAGTTACCAAACGAATGAGGACACACTTTAAAAAAGACATGATGTCACCAGAGATGCTCTCCTAGAGCTCAGAACACTGCGTGTCAAGTCTGAAAGTGAGTTTCAAGCCCCTTGAATCTGTTAGACAGGCTGTTCCACGTGTGCATGTGAGCTGCTTTACAGGAGCATTAAATACAAAACATCAGCATTAGAACAGAAACAGCAAAACGGCATCTGCTCTCAGATGAAAATCAATATAACTGATTTAAAAAAAACCCTAATGGCTACAACAATCTGGGGTTCTATGTTAATGTAATGGAGGTCTACAGGCTGCTGTAGTGGTAATTTGTTACACTGCAGCTTTGTGGCTTTTATTTCACATTTTCTGTTGCTCTTCTTTTTTCAGAAAAAGTTTTAGACATTTATGTATAACCTTATCTATTTCAAGTAAAACAGTAAGCCTAATTTGCACTTGCATTAAACAGCAACTAAAAAAAGCCAGCAGTGCGAAGCCATAGCGTGCGGGTTGCGTCGTCAAATTCGCTCAGCACATTAGGCCATTTAATTCATCATTAGAAAGCCAATAAACACTCTGGATGCTTCAGGAGCAGCACATTCATTCACATCTCAGTGGTGCTGTGAGCACCTTACCGGATGTCGGGTGTTGCCGTACAGTAAATAAGCTCACTTCAGGAGTTTTGGCTGTGCATAATGCAATTTGGGGGAGGAGTAGCAAATCATCTCAGATCCTAACTGAGTGGATGCTGAGTTGACTGTAATGGGAAAAAAGAATTAGAATGGAAAGCGTTTGCGTTTGAAAAACACTCCTTCAGTGCATGAAATAATTAGATTGATCGTCGTACACTTTTGCAGCCCTCGGCACCAAATAACAATGTTTCTTTTGAGTGTTTTTTATTTTTATTTTAATGTTTAATTAACATTTACATCCCAGATATATTATATAGTTGGCATCCACACGAGTGTTCCATCAGCTGACGTGATAATCTGCATCCTAATGATCGCACCAGAACGGACAGATTGTCTGTGAGACTACTCCATGTTGTGGCCTGCGTCTTTTCCCTTTTTATCTTCCGAATGTTTTCTTTAGAAACAGGGAAAATGAGCCACCACTGAGCCGTGCCTGTTCAGTAATTTGGACAAAGTCATCTGCTGGGGCCCTGTGAACGATTGCAGTAATGATGCTCTCATCATTTTAAGCCGACTGAAGGGACTTTTTTTTTTTCTCAAGGGCAGAGTAAGGAATTTCCTAAAGTCACGTCCTCAAGTAAACTGAGAAAGAAAAGAGTAAATCCAGTTGGCTAAATGCTGACAGTGACTCATTTTGGTCCGGTGGCTCTATTGGGCTGGCGTGTGGAGCTGTCAGCATTTTGCAGAGCACTGCTGCCCTGTCATAACCAGGGGAAAGAGGGAGCAATTTGCTAGCACATGTAAGAGAGAGGTGGTCAGCCAAATGGAATGGTTTCATTGATCAGCTGTCCTGACAGCCTGCTGATGCTCTGCCTAATAATCTACTGTGTGAGCCTCAAAGTTACCGTCTGCTGCACCCCGATCTCTTCAAGCCGCATCCTTCCGTGCACACTCGTGCAGTCGCACAACCTCCACACAACACCTCCCTGGGCCACCTGGATGTGCGTGTGCATGCGGTGAGCTCTGTGGTTCCGCTGGCTGGAAGGTTCATAATGAAACCATGAGATCAGAAGCAAACAGGAGCGCGCACGTACACACAAACATCAAGTAACAACCCGTTCCCTTCCCTTTGGTCTCCACTTCTGTTCCTCCCCCCCGTGTTGCTATGGTAACCGCTCCAGGGCAGTCTCCCGTGGAAGTTTCCGAGTGAAAATGCAGAACCAGACCCAAACACACACACACACACACACACACACACACACACACACACACACACACACACACACACACACACACGCACGCACTTGATTTGATAAAGGGCTTGCTGCTGTCACGCTTATTAAGGATGTTTTTAACCTTTATTGTGTTGGGGATTTATAACCAAAGTCATTAAGTTTCCTTCCCATATTTCCTGAAGCACCGTGGAGAGGCCTCTGACACTGACAGACCGCACAAAATGGGCAGAGTTTCTTTAAAGTTGTCTACCTGGTGTAGTTCAGAGAGACACGATCACCACGGCAGCAGTGATGCAACAGCTATTCGCCCTGTCAACAGCTCTGAACCTGGAATCTGGAAAACACTTACAAACACTTGTTGAGATATTGTTGTTTAGTGGAATGTGAGTGCTGAGGTTGTGTATTTTACCAGTTGTGTGGATTCTGAATACTCAGGTGCATAGTGGAGGAAGAGGATTTGAATCAATTTGAACGGGAGGAAAACTGAGGAACAGGAAAAACAGATTTGTTTCCAGAACTTCTCAACTAATCAATTCCAGTCATAGTGTTACTCTGCTAATGCCACTCAGAACTGAAGAAGCCTTTTGGATGAGGTGAAACTGGGCTTGACTTATTTATCCATAAAAGGGGTAGAAGCATTTTGCGGTTTTCCTGTGCTCATCTTGGCCCGCCTCTTCTCTTCCGCAGCCGTCGGTCTCACCACCTGCCCTGAGCCCATGATCCCTGCCAACGGTGTTAAAGCGGGGGACAGATTCATGGTCAATGAGGTGGTGGCGTTCAGCTGCGAGCCCGGCTACACATTACAGGTAATCATCACAACCATAGAAGCACACAGTTTATGTTAGGATGGTTGTGTGGTGATGCTAACTGTTGCAGTTGTTAAACTGATAATACAATTCCACCCCCAGAATATTAGAAATGCAAATTTGTACACGCCAAAACAGCTGTCCAGCTGTACTTAAATCATTCCATAAGAGCAAATAATTTGCATTCTGTGTCCTGTTAAACCTAATTTATTCTCACTGGCAGGGCCACTCTCACATTACCTGCATGCCTGGGACAGTTCGTCGGTGGAACTACCCACCTCCTCTCTGCATAGGTGGGACGTGCGCACAAGCACACACACTCTGCTGTTATTGATTCATCTGTTTGTACTGCGTCCATTCTTCATGATCGTCGCGTCAGGCTCACGTTCTTTGAAAAGATCGGATTGGATCTGATCCGGTTGACTCTTGAGAATAATCAAACACTCATATTGCATCAGCGTTGCGGCTGAACTTAAATCCTCTTTAAAACTAAGCAGCAACGTCTCTGAGTCTGGACTATAAATCCTCGACAGGATAAATAAATGAACAGTGATGACTGATTGAGGAGTTCCCGATCATTTGTCTCTGTCGCTGTTTGTTTTCACATTTACTTCAAATTTGAACAGGCAAGCAACATTTGTCTGACACAGGGTCAGCAATCTATAGGATCAATATACCTGCGGGGCACAAATCGAATTGTGGGCTTGGTGCTAAGTTACAGGCCCTTCTAACGTCAGCAGCAGAGTCCAGGACCCTGGATTACATTTTCATTTGTTTTTCACACTGAATAATTCACTCGTAGGTGAAACCGTGTAGCGGGTCCTGAAAGTTAATTAGAGTTAAAGTAAACGTTGACATCAGGACCAAATAAACTCAATCGTGCAGCCTTCCCCTTCGGTGTGAGTAAAATCCATTTACTACTGTAAGGGTGTGTGTGTGTGTGTGTGTGTGTGTGTGTGTGTGTGTGTGTGTGTGTGTGTGTGTATGTGTGTGTCTATCTATTTACCTGTCTGTCTATCCATCCATCCATCTGGTCAGGGTTAAAGTCTTCACAAAAATAGAAGTACAAGAATTGTGTGTGCATGTGTTTGGGTGTTGTGTGTGTGTGTGTGTGTATAGAGTATTTAGTTCACAAAATAATTGTATAATGTAATTGTGTAGCACGTACAAGATTGCACACACGCACACACACGCACACACACACGTACTTAAGTAATTAAGTAATGAGGAATATCTTTCATTGTGATGCCTCCTTTAATAATGCCCTCCTGCTGTCTGTGCTGTGTTGTTAGCTCCGTGTGGGGGTGTGCTGTCTGAAATGAGCGGCGTCATCCTCAGTCCGGGTTTCCCTGGAAACTACCCGGGCAACCTGGACTGCACGTGGCAGATAAGGCTGCCGACAGGATACGGTAACCATTACGGACACGGGTGTCTTACTTATGTTACTTACAACAGCTTCTTGTGCAGAGGCTGGACTGAAAGCCCTGGAATCACATCTGAGTTACCTTTGAAGCATTGTGTGAATGTCTCTATGTCAGAGTTAGTTGGGCAGTAAACTCAGACAGCAGCTAATTTAACTATCAGATCCAGTTGTGTAATACATCTGTTGTGGTTTTGTTTACCTTCTAGGAGCCCATATTCAGTTCCAGAACTTCTCCTCTGAGGACAACCATGACTTCCTGGAGGTCCGGGCCGGACCCCAGCACAGTTCTGCTCTCATCGGGAAGTTTACCGGTACCCAGATCCCACCGACGTTGCTGAGCACCACCCATCTGACCATCATCCACTTCTACAGCGACCACTCAGAGAACCGGCCGGGCTTCAAACTCAACTATCAGGGTAATGTAGCGCACCATGCTGTACACAGGAGGCTACACCATGAGTCGTTACCATGACTACTTCACCAGGCAGAGTCTTTCCACACATCTGAGACTGAGTGTGTGTGTGTGTGTTCCATTGTGAGTGTTTATTTGTGAAGTTTATTTGCTGTTTAATCATCAGGTCAGGGGCGTGTGTTGTTGCATGATTGTGTGATGCTTATGCGCGGTTGCAAAGGTAACCCCCTCAGTGGGTTCACTCCGTAATAACCCCACTGGCAAACCCTGCAACAGAGCGCGAGGATCCATGCACACACAGGCCACAGGGGAGCGCTGCCTCAGAACGCCGCGGGGCAGATCTGCCGTGAATCAGTGAGGGAAGCTTTTACTGTACACAAACCAGCGTGATAAAGCATCTTCACGTGTGAACCTCTGCTCGGATAACCTGCAGAGGTCATCGGGGTCACGGCATAAAAAGACCTTTCACTACTGACTGTTCAGCACACATGGACCTTTTCCAAATAATGCTTGCTTTAGGGGGAAATGACTTTATAATATCAGATAGCTTAACCTAGTTCACAAATTACAAAGCTTCCCTAACTCTGAAGAGAAATGAGGAGTAGGATGGAAGAGGAAAAGTAGCTGGTTGAGGTTTTGAGCTTTGATCCTCAGATGAGTCACGCTAAAGACTTGTGGTTTTCCTCTCATCATTAAAAAAGATGGATTGTTAGTAAGCGCCTGTGAGAGACTGGCATCTTGTCCAGCAGGCTTTACTTGTAGACCTAAGTGCTTCACTTCAAAGACACATGAGATTCACCGCCGGCATGTGCCAGTAGATCTGGAACGAGACTCAAAGAAACACTTGCACTAACCCACATTCACATCCTCTATGCTCATTTTTCCTTTTTTTTTTTACCTTGTGTGTCTCCGCTGATGGAATTTAGCTGTTGTGGACATTTCACCTTTTATTTTTAGTGACATAATGGATGATTTCTTGGCTACAGCCTCACCCTTTCAAATCCAGGATGAGATTTTTGCACATTTGCAGTCTTTGGAATATAAATTCCACTGACAGTTCCACCTACCAGAAAGGTAGAGAGATGGGATTCCAGTTTTAGTGTTTGACACTTCTTTGGCTCTCTCCTCACGTGAATAACGTCTGTTCTATATTTTAGCGGTATCACCGCTATTACTTTATTGCCTCATGTTCCCTCTGTCCCTTAAGTGCCTTATTCACGAAGGATTAGTACATCTGTCACCGATTCCCTTTCTGTCCCTCTTTCATTTACACTATGTCCAGTTAATTTTGCAAACATTAGTTTAGCTGTTTGGATTTACAGCTCCCACAGGAGGAAGTTGAAATATCCTTTGTAGCGTGTTCCATCTGCTTAATGACAGTACAGGTGTTGTTGTGCACTTCCTTGTTTCATGAATGGAATGAATCCTCTCTTTTCCTCTCATTCAGCGCATCTCCTTGCAACCGGAGCGCAGTCTCTCTGAGACTTCCTGCACCAGTCTGCACCTCGGCTACAGTCTGCTGCGCCTGTGTGCATTGACTTTTTACTGAATCCTGACCTCTCTTTTGAGTTCTCCGGCAACTATTTTTTCCACAGCCAGGAACCTTCTAGCCCCGTCAATTGCAAGTCTTCTGGAGAGGCTTTCTATGCCATGACACTCGTGCAGAGTGAGATGTGCCCTAAATAGACCTGCGATATTGTTATTTGCTCGAGTGCTGGCACGCTACGCATGTATGTGCCAGCTCACTGCGTGGGAGATTAGATCACTTCATGTTGCTCCACCGCTCAAACAGCAGTATCTGCGTTTTTTTTTTTTGTTTTTCCACATTAAGATATAGAAAGGAAAATTTCATTTTATGTTTTGTGTTGTTGCTTTTCTGGCTGAGGTTGTTGTTCTCAGTAAAATACACAGAAATCTAACATACACCAACAGTGTGTTAATAAATATGAGTGTGTGACAGACGTGTATTTTTCTTATTCTGTGTCTCTATAGCTTATCAGCTCCAGAATTGTCAGGATCCATCTCCCTTCCCCAATGGTGACATCGTCAACAGTGACTACAGCGCCGGCCAGTCAATAACCTTTCAGTGCTATCCAGGTTACGTGTTGATCGGACACCCAGTCCTGACCTGTCTGCATGGAAGCAACCGCAAGTGGAACCACCCGTTTCCACGGTGTGAAGGTGAGAATCTGTGTGTTCAGAAGGGTCATACAGCTGGGTTCAGGGATTTGCATGTGACACAGGAAAGTGATAGAAACTCTGGAATTGGAACATTGATGATTGGAAATTCAAATTTCACTATACATGGCTTAGTTTATGTGACTAATTCATTTTCACTCCTACAGCAAAATATCTAAATTGACTCTTATTATCAGCCTGTTGGTGCTCAAAACTTTTTAATATCAGCTACTGGAGAAGAAATATAATATATATATTTATAATATTCAGTGCAGTTATTTGCAGCTGAAATGTACTTCCTGGTTAGTTTTACACACACAAGCACGCACACACCCAACCACACACACACACACACACACACCCTTGTATTTCTTGGGAGGACTTTCATAGACACGATGTACCCAGACCCTAACCCTAAACATCCCCACTACACCTCTAACCCTCATCTTTACTCTGACCCTCAACCAGCCTTGACCTTCACAGCATCCTCACTTGTCCTTGCTTCCTAAAGAAAAACCAAACATATACATATATATAATATTCAGTGCAGTTATTTGCAGCTAAAATATCAATCTTTATTACTTCCTGGTCAGCTTTACACATACGCACACACACACACACACACACACACACACACACACACACACACACACACACAAAGATCATATCAACACATTCTGTTACAGAACTAATAAACTCGAGCCATTTGTTAAAAATTAACTTAAATACATATATAAATCTCTTGTTTCGTGTGGTTACACCTTTAAAACACTTTAATCATTTTCCACAAGCGTCAGAAATCAGCGGTGCTGCGACGGAGGTAAATATTCCGCTGTGCTGTGCATCGTTTGGAGCATGCATCAGCTGCACAGATGATTACAATCACCTCTGCTCCTGCTACTCCCACACCTATTCATGATGATCCTATTCCACGCTGTCTCCAGGAAGACCATTTTTCTTGTCCTGTCCTGATCTTCGGGCCGTTCGATTTATTTGACAAATTTGCAAATAGATAATCTTCTAACTCTGCTTTTACAGCTCCTTGCGGCTACAATGTCACAGCTGAAAATGGGACCATCTACTCGCCGCAGTACCCCAACGAATATCCCAACTCACAAGACTGCAGCTGGCTCATCACTGTTCCCCATGGACACGGAGTTTATATCAACTTCACCTTACTTCAGACGGAGCCTGTGACTGATTACATCGCTGTCTGGTGAGTCTGGGGACACATACACCCACCTCCTCTCCAGTGCGCCGGTTCCTTCTTCAGCTTTGGCCTGTGTCCTGGAAAGATACTGCATCACTGACGGGAACCTTTTAAAAGCACTTACAGCCCGTCTTCTCTCTGCACATTAATAACAAGACGGTCAAGTTGTACCTTTTGTACCTCATTTTATCTCCCGTGTGCTCTCTTTGACAGATTATAATCGATATATGATAACTCTGTGACCTTGCACTTAACATCTAGAGCATATTTATTAATTTTACATTTTTCCTCATCAAGGCATACTCATGTTCAAAGGTATACTTTACATAGGATTGGCTTGATCAGTGATAGATCAGTGCGTCATCTCTACAGAAGAGATGATGCACTGATCTGGTTCATAAACAGAGATCTCAAGTTCAATCCACATGCATACGTCCATACAACGTGGTGCTCCTGCAGTAATATTGGGATTCAGTGTGGAGGTAAGACTGAAATATGGGGAGTGTGAGAGTAATGCATTTACAATGGGACCACTGACCAATTCAATCTAGCTCTGTAACACGACCACACACAGACCCAGAGAGGGCGCAGGAACTAATGATGAGATTCAGTGGGGAGTGGGGAATGTAATGAAAGGAGCACTGCTGCTGGGTTCACAAATCCAACACTTCTCAGTGGGGCCGATTCTGAAAACCTCGGGTCGTTCTGACGGAACGTTTTCGTGTGACGTTTTCAGCATGTAACAGGGTCGCCAACAGAGCACCACTGACTGTTTATGTTTAAGGAGATTTATTTTATTTATTTATTTTATACAGCAACGGCAGCTAATGGAGACCTTCCATCACGCTGCTGCTGGTTTGGTTTCATGTGTGGCCGCTCTTTTATTTTCACGCTCACGATTCAGGCTCTGCCGAGCGGAGCAGTTCAAATACTCGCCGTAAAAAGTAATACAATCGCAGCTGGTACTCGCTGTTTTTCCCTCTGACCAGCCACAGATTGGAGATGGAGATTACTGATGACAGACGCAAGCACTGAGCGATGGCGCTACAATAATATGCGTCCTCGTTTGGTTGCGTTTAATGTGAAATACCTCCCAGGAATATGATGTTGTGCAATGAACACACACTGTAACATGACACATGAGAGGAGAAGAGAGGAGAAAAGAAGAAGAAGAGAAACTGGAGAGGAGTATGGCGAGGAAAGGAAAAGGAAGGAAAGGAAGAAAAGGGAAGGAAGTTGGAGAGGAAAGGAGACAATAGAGGAGCTGAGGGGAATGAAAGGATGAGATAAAAGGAATGAGGAGAGAGGAAAAGTAAATAGGAAAGGATAACAGGTGAGAAGAAAAGAGGAATAATTGGAGAAAAAAGAAAGTGGACAGAAGAAAGCAGAAAGGAGAGAAGAGATGGCAGAGGGGGCAAGAGGAGAGGAAAAGAAAGAAAATAGAGCAAAAGGGGTTTTTCTCCGAGTCAGTGGAATCTCATCAACCTTCAGCAGTCGTGGATTTAGGGAGGATTTAGTCTCTGATTTGCTTCATCAAATAGATCAGAGTAATCAAATATGTGTATAAAGAAGCACTCTATTTGTTTAGATTCTCTGCAAACATCGTTTTAATATCCAGCCTTTCTGCAGACCGGAGTCGGACTGTGATGTCGTCATTAGGTGTTTTTCATTTGTTGAAATATGGAAGGAGGTCGCGGACCTGCTGAAACCTTTTGATTAGCACTGGGGCTGTTTTGGAGGATGTGCATCAGCAGGGAGCTGAAGAGGCTAAAATGATCTGCGAGGTTCCATGAATCTGTTTATTGTGGTAGCGTTGGATTTTTACAAGTGCACCAAAAGCCTGTCTGATATTTCTGAAACTCACTGAGGCCAGCAGGATGCTCCGTAGCTGTTGTGAGTTCAGATGCTTCATGAGAATCGGTTATGCTAAAAATGAACATCGGAGCCCCGAAGTGGAGAGGTTTTGAAATCCCAGATCCCACTGAAACCTTTTTTTCTTCTCCCGTCTGTTTCTCTGCATATTTCAGTCCACATCTATGAGGAATGTTTTGTGCTCATCAATATCACGCTGATGTATCTGCCGGTGCCTCTGTGCGATGGCAGGCTGCACGCAGGCGCGGAGGACTGAAGGCAACTGTGTCTGTGGTCTCCCAGCACAGCTGGGTTTGGCTTTCTGCCTGATCCCGATGAACCAGTGAGCCCCGAGTGTCAGACCAGCGTGATCCAGTAGCCCCTGCACTCCCTCCAGTTTGAAACATTCAAAAATGTATCTAGCTATTAAACTGCCTCTCTGGCCACACTTTAACACCGTAAAGCTGTTTACACACACACACACACACACACACACACACACACACACACAGGTTAAACACATTTTTAGAATGTTTTTAATTGTAATTTATATTTAACTTATATGTGCATAAATTATCCTATTTTATTTTTGTGACAGCACAAAAAATAAAACGGGATCACAGTGTCACATTTGTGATTATGTATTTGTTTTTATAGATAGATGTGAGCAGAACAACAGACTTTTTAAATGATTTCTTTTCCAGGGCGGTGAATCAGGTCTGTGTTAACCACGTCACACTCGTGTCACCTGCCTGCTCGCTGTGATGATAATGAGGCGCAATCAGAGACGGCCCTCGTCGCGTTGTTTCAGATTCACCCCAGCTTTAGGTGCTGCTGTTTCCCCCAGAACCATCCAGCTGGTTTATTGTAAATAAGAACACAAAGATGCTTTGTATCAAAATGCAGGTTTCTGTTATTTTTCCTGCATCTTTTGCGAAAGAAAACAGCCACAAATTTTCCCCCTTGCTTTGATTTAAATGACCCAAATTGCATGTTTAGATTTTCCAAATCGGCTCCAACACCTTCAGCAGAGCCTGAATTATTGAGGAGCCCAGCGAGCCCAGGGTCTCTATGAATTAAACTTTAAAAAAGCCTTGTTTAATCTAATGGCATGTTCGTTTTAAGAAAGAGAGAGAAAAGAAAGAGGGGGTTAGGAAGTTTAGAAAACCTAACCTTTTAACATCATTTAATATTTAACGGGCAAAGATGAACTTTTAATCCATTCCCTTTTAAATAAAATGGTTTGAAATGAATGACCACCCAAACAAACATTTGGACTTAACAGATGGGTGTTTGATTTACTCAGCAAGACCTCTGCAATCAAACCCAATCCACTGATAAGCTCGGCATCTATGGTTTTATTAGATGCATTTTCTGACCTTCCCTTCAGATAAACATGAGAGCACATGGATGTTGCTTGAAACCAGAGAGCAAATTTACTTTGTTCATTTTTTCGCTTTTTAAAGCTGCAGCTGAGCGTAGCCACAGTATGGAGGCATTAATCATCCCAACAGTTGCTCCTAATTAAATATACGGAGGAAACTCGGAGCATGCACGTGTATAAATGAGATTTTTGATCCGTCTTAACTTGTTTTTATGCTCCCATCTTCTGTTCTCTGGATAACTGGTAATATCTCCGTGGGGCACTGCCTCCTCTGCAGCAGTGAATCATGCCTACAGCTCGTGTTCAGTCCCTCACCCCTGTTGTCTCCGTGTCTTTCTCTCCTCTTGGTTCTTTAATTAGGGATGGCCCAGACACAGCGAGTCCTCAGCTGGGCGTCTTCAGCGGCAACACGGCCTTGGAGTCAGCCTACAGCGCCAGCCAGAAGGTCCTGATCCAGTTTCACTCTGACTTCTCAACTGGAGGGTTCTTTATTCTGAACTTCCATGGTACACACACACACACACACACACACACACACACACACACACAGTTAATGCACATGAGTCTGGATGTAGAGCCTCTAATCCAGAAGTAATCCTTGATCTAAGAAGTACCCCCAGTCTGAGTGTGTGTCACGCTGTAATCTTTATACAGCACTACAGAGTGTAAATAAAGATGGATGACATGAGACTTCCTTTTAAATTGCTGGCACTTGAGCAAACTAAAACTCTTGTACCCTTTTCCCTGATACGGGGGTTGTGATAAGCGGTTCATATCACGCTCGCGTGTGAGGTTTTTTCTTTGCTTTCATCTTGAATTTGTTGCCGTATAAATGAGCTGAAAGGTGGTGATTGACAGCTGATCCCTGGATGGAGGAGCAGAACTCTGTTCTCTCCGACTGGAACGGAATCAGCTCATAATGACAGCACTCATCCTGCTGAGGCTTCAGCCTCGCTCATGTGCAGCCTTAGCGGGTAGGCTGGGGCTGATCAATGATTTTTTTTAACAGTTTCTTCAAACCAGAATGAAACACTGTACATGAAGGCTGAAAGGACTCTGACCTTGTTCATAGGAGTGTTTACACAGAGACTATCGGATTTTCTGAAGCTCAGAGATGATTACAGGATGTCTAGAGAGGCAATAACAACAGTTCTATAAACAGTATAAATGGGCCCAAACGTAGTTTTTTCTTCAACAGTTAGAAAATGAAGCTGCTTCACGACTTATTATACTATTGTTATTGAAGTTTGTCATCTAATTTCCTCGCCAGATAATATTATCTTGGACACATAAGTGCATTATTCTCCACTTTTCAGCCAGCTTCTCGTGGTTCCGAGGAGTCACGTGACTCCAGTAAATTAGTTACATGCTGTTATACAAGCGTGTTACTGCAGCAGGGGAAGGAGAAAGGTCATGCAGCCTCTGACCAATGTCAACGTACACATTCAGATCTTAATTTAAAGCCTCTGTTCCAGCTGAGCTAACAGAGCTTTAAGTGATGCTGAATCTTGTCCGTGTTACATTTCAAGCACGCAGCCATCAGAATTGCCAAGGCGCTTAGTTTTTTTTTTTTTTTCATGCTGTCACACATCTGTCACTTCTCGAGAGTTAAAATGTGTCGGCATTAATAGACTTTACGTTTCTGTCCAGCCTATCGTCTGAAGAAGTGCCCTCCTCCTCCTGTAGTGGAAAATGCAGAGCTCTTCTACGAAGATGAAGATTTCCAAATAGGTAATGTCCCAAAAAATGATAACCAGCAAGCCAGTAAGAGTCTGACCTTGACGACCGAAGTCAAAAACATTTCGATAAATTAGAGAGAGATTTGATGAGGTCATTCGTACTGGTTCTAAATGTTCCCCATCATTTTCCCATTATTCTGTTGTTTCACGGGAGCTTTGATTTATTTATGTATTTACTTATTTTTGGCAGAATTGATCTCACAACATAAAATATGTTCACGAGGAAAAGCATCCATTTTGGGGTGCCAAATAACATTTGTCAAGTTTTCCCATTTCCCTCAGCTGTGTTTGTGACTATTAGGTTTGGTGACCTTTTACATCAGCAACTGTAATTTGAGGTGGAAAATAAAGAAAGAAATATATTTCCTGAAACTGCAGAGAGATCCATTTTGCTGCCAGTATGTAGAGCAGAGTAACTTCAGGCCATATGCAGGAGCATTTTCACGCATGCAAACCTTTAAAGAATGCGCAAAGCACATCCCAGGGTTGTGATCTCTCATTATCAAGATGCACACAGTTAAAAATCTGCTCGGCACGGAAAGAAAAACGTGGTGAAATGAGAGACATTGCCGCTGATTTAACTACAGCAAAACAGCAGAAGGACAGATGGAATGCTCTTGTTTTTCCCAGTTCGGCAGCTGTAAATGCCACACGCCACAGTGGGAACTGGGTGCTATAATGGGCAACATTTGAGGCTTACATTGCGCGTCTCTGACAGGTGATACTGCATTCAAATGTCAGGCCTCAGAATGAGACAGGATTCATGCAAGCCCACCTGTTTCACTGATCCTCTTCTCTGTGCAGCTACTTCTGGAAACACTGGTTTAATTGTTTAAAGTTTCACCAGACGTGTTTTATTCTTTTCCTCATCAAGGCGATATTGTGAAGTACAGCTGTCTACCTGGATACACGCTGGTCGGGAAGCCGGAGCTCACGTGTCAACTCAACTCCCATTTGCTTTTTGAAACTCCTCCCCCGACATGCCAAGGCAAATTATTCTGAAATTTAAAAAAAAAGTTCAGCTTTTCAGTATTCAGTATTCAGGTCTGTGATGATTCCGACTTTGATCCCCTCTAGCCCAGTGTCCCGCCAATGAGGAGAGGACGTCTTCATCAGGGGTGATACTGAGTCCTGGTTTTCCTGGTAACTACCCCAACAGCCAGACCTGCTCCTGGCTGCTGCACATGATTCCAGGTAAGGGTCATGTGAACTCTGCATGCAGCAAATGTACTTACGTCTACAGGAATTATCGCAGTGGCAGATGGCGCCATAATCGTTCATTTATGCACCGACACACCGACAGTGGCCTGCAGGCCTCTTCGGGGTTGTAAGTACATTATATGTGGAGGATCAAACTGGGTGGATGTTCCTCTGTTCACCCACTGCATTTGCTGATCCACAGCCTGCACAATGTGTGTGATGTGCAGAATTTATGTTGTGAGTAAATAGAGAGAGGCACTACAGAAATTGAATTAGATTTTTATGCAACACAGCTGCATCAAAATGATGTGAATGTTGGTGGCCATATGCTCGCGCTTCCTTAAATGAAGTGTGAAGTAATGTTTGAGCATTTGTCCTGGCTGTTGTGTGTGACTTCTTTGGGTTTATATCGGTGGTTCTTGATGATTTGTGATTGTGATGGTCAGTGATTCTGCCTTGTTCCGCAGGTTACACCATCAACATCTATGTAGAGATGTTTCACAGTGAGAAACAGTTTGATGAACTGGAGATATTTGATGGTATGTACCACACACACACAAACACACACACACAGACACAGACACACAGACATGCACACACACTCAGACACACACACACTTTTTATTATATTAAGGATTTTGATGGACATAATGAATTCCCCAATCTCTTACTCTGATTTTATTGTCACGACTAAATGTTTAACTTTAATCTTTATTTTTACTACTTTTACCTAAACCCAACTCTAACCTGAACCTAAAACATGTTAACCCTCTAGCTGCCTTGTGAAGTTGTCTTGTCAACTTGTCTTGACAAATTCCAAAGGCACCTGACATCACATGAGATTCATGTTTGTGTTAGTTTTCACTAAGTAGCACCAGTCTCTCACAGTCTGTCTGTCTCTCTCTCTCTCTCTCTCTCTCTCTCTCTCTCTCTCTCTCTCTCTCTCACACACACACACACACACACACACACACACACAGAGATTTACATGCATGTTTAATTCATATTTGTTTATGAAAAGTACAGCAACTTTTAATAAGATGCACTGCGTTTAATTCTTATCTGTGGTGCTTCCCCTCAAGGATCTGCTGTGAAAGCATGTGCGTGTGTGTATGTGTGTGTGTGTGTTTATACACATACGTACGTGCATGTGTGTGTGTAAATTACTTGTGTTTTGTTATCTCAAAAATCAGAGCATTAATCCAGTCCATTCAAGTGGCTGCAGTTTAATTTAAAAAGGAAATGTTGGAACTTTAACACAACAAATTCACAAACCTCTTGTAATATTTTTGACATAATGGAGTGTTATTTGTGCTAGATTTATTAGCAGTAGTGACCACACATGTGGTGTTCTACATGTGGCATCGGTGTTCTATTCTCTACACTAAACTATCTATCTATTTAGCTGTCCTGTGGTTCCAAACATTTTAAATATTTTTTTGCATAAAAAATCCACTTCCAATCTCACCTGTATATTCAGTAATAGTAAATAAACATGTATTACATTTAAGTAACAAAGCTCACACAACTTGAGATGATCTGAGTTTAGAAGCTAATCTTAGTACAGTCTTTAACTTCATTCCCTTTTAATTCCCGCAACTGGGAGCGACACCCATCCTGCCGCCTGACTGTCCTACTCAGCGTCAAGTGTATGAGTATTACAGACCATTAGAGAAAGGAGATCAGAGCCCAGTGTTGCTGGAAGCTGTGGTCTGCATAAATGCGAGGGAGTTTGTTCAACGGCACGCTTCAATCTGATCACACGTACAAAGAGTCATTTCGCTGGTACTTAACAACATAATGATGCTGTCAGGCTCATATCCTGCACACCTCAGGAACAATAAAGCCCATTCTGACTGCAGCATATTGTTTATCTCCCCATGCAATTAGAATATTACTCACCCAGGCCCCTGTAATATGAGACCAACATACACATACGAATGAAAGCAACCTTTGAATCATAGCGCTGAAAGTGAAAGCATTTGCACGCAGGTGCTGAACAGGGAAACAGCCAAAGGTTTATTTGGTTGGCTGTGTTGCAGGCTCTTCGGGTCAGAGCCCGCTGCTTGTCGCCCTGAGCGGCAACCACTCGTCTCAGCTGAACTTCACATCCAAGACAAACCAGCTGTATCTCCGCTGGTCCACCGACCACGCGACCAACAAGAGAGGCTTCAAGATCCGATATTCAGGTAACCGCGGCCCCTCTCTCCGCTCCCTTACTCCCACGGCTGTCACCGTAATTCGGTTCAACTGGAAGTTGACGATTCTGTTTCGTTTCAGTAATTCTGTTGTGAAACTGTGAGATCAATGTGGTTTCCTACCAAATATTAATCTCTTTCAAAGGAAATTCGATTAACGATGATGTTATTGTGGTTTCTAGTAACACGGTTGCCTTTTCCCTGTGGTTCTACATGCTTCCAAAATTGTTGTGTGTGTGTGTTTCACTTCACTTCACACCACAGAAGACAGTACATTAATGCGACAATTGCAGTAATATTGCATCAAATTGCAGCACACTGCTAGTTTTATCCACCTCAATATAAGCATATATGTTTATATTTCAGTTTTTCCTCCACTTTGACAGTTGAAGTAAAATCTCCAGTGAAATTTAGTCTTTTGAAACACACTGAAATATAAATTGAATCTGCAGGTAGGTTCATTCCATTGTTGCAAATTAAAACTATGGAGTTGTGAGGAACTGAAGCCTCAGTCTTCCAGAGAACACTGATCACGTCAGACAGAACTACTCAAAAGAGAGACAAACACTCAAAGACCGAGGCCTGTGACTCAGTGTTCAGTGTTCAGAGGGGAGGCATGAGATCTTCAGCAAAACAACGTGGGACATGAACAGTGGATGTGTTGTCCTGGCTGCAGATGGAAAATCTTCCCTCTTATGTGAAGCCAAAGTGAGGGAGCGAAATGGTGGAGCCGAGCTGGGCTTTGTGGCATGTTCAGCTACATATTTACATTGTTTTCCCTGTTCCCACTGTTCCACTTTCACACTCGGGAAGACAAAAAATTAATGTGCAGCATAGATTAATTTTATTATTAGTTTATTTGTTTGTTGATGTCTGAATGTGATTAGTGTCTGAACCAGGTCAGAGATTTGCGAGCTGCTCTGTGTTGCTGCTGCTGCACCGCCTGCACAGGCATGAATGATATTGGTTCTAGCTCTTCTCCCGTGTCTGATAATGGGAGCATCAATCAAAAATCAACTTTTGTTCACTGATGGAAGACGAGTAGGCTGAGTCTTCCTGTGCAGTGGCAGCACAGAGCAGCATCCTCCAGCAGACGTTTATGAGGTGTCGTGTCTCTGTGTCTGGACAGCTGCCTACTGTAGCATTAATGACCCGCCGCTGAATGGAGGCGTGATCAACCGCACCAAGCTACGGCCCGGCAGCAGACTGCTCTACTACTGTAACCGTGGTTACCGCCTGGTAGGATCGAGCAATGCCACATGCAGGCTCTATCAGAACGGGCTTTTTCAGTGGGATACACCCCCGCCGATATGCCAAGGTAAAGATTTTTGACTTGTAGGCATTATTTTAATCTTTAGGAAGCAGGAACTCCCAGTTTGAGGACATCTCTGCATTAATATCAGCAGGGCTGGAGCAACTGTGACAGATGAACAGGATAATGCTGAGCCTGGAAACTGTTAGACTTGATAAATAGGGCTCATCAGTTAACTGCAGTTTCATCCATTTACCACAGATGATGAATGTTTTCGACTCTTGACCAGAATATTTTGTACGTGTCGTTTTTCTGGGTGACCCGTACACACCGTGACTGGTTTTTACTTTCAAATACACGAGATCTTCTCCTGCATTTTGGCAAATTACAATTTTTGGGTGGGCTAAAAAAAGGCTAAGTGAGCATTTTCTCCTCATTAATAAATGTTCAATAAGAAACTGCTAAAAAAAATTACATTAGATCTTAATTTAGTTGTAGGTTCCAGGGGGATGGAAGTTGCATTTGTATACCCACAAACAACGTAGTCTCATGCAGCTTTGCCGTGTTTAAAATGGGCTTCCGGCTTTGGCTGGAGTCAGCACAAACTGCACGGCAGATGCAAATTAGTTGCAGCGTTTTCTTTTAATTGTGCACCTTTTGCACAGAACAACCATAAATCAAACTTTAAAAAGTGGGTCTGCGACACTTCTCTGGGTGTTTCCCTGCAGCTGTCTCGTGTGGAATCCCCCAGGCTGTGGGCAACAGCAGCTTCCACGCCAACAGGTACACTGTCGGCAGCCAGGCGAGCTACCGCTGTAATCACGGTTACCACCCCGACCCTGACAGCCCAATGACGGCCGTGTGTTTGGAGGACGGCGGCTGGAGCAACGCGGTGGCAGCTCCCAGATGCCTCCGTGAGTATTCTCTAAACGTTCATTCCTACCCCTGTTTCTTCAACATGGTGGCACAGATGTTGAATTTTAGATTTATTGATATTTATTTTCAAAAATTAGCTGTAGTTCGACCCAGTGAAACATGTTCCATGTATCAAACAATACAAATGATATGTAAAACTGTTTTCTAAAGTTTTGTAGAGCTATTGGTATATGGTGTGTATCGGTCCAGTATTGTTGGGGAAAGATACAGAATGCATCAGGCCAAACAATAAACGTCACATAGTCCAAATGGGCTTTAATATAGGTTAAAGTGATCCTGAATCTGAACCTGTTATAGCCTAGTTTGCATCAGAGGTGTTGTTTACATGGTAGCTCTTTTGCAGCCATCCACTGCAGCAGCATCGAGGGGATCTTGTCCGAGCACATGACCTACCGGCTGCTGACCGGGAGACTTGGAGAGTTTGGCTCTGTCATGATGCTGGAATGCTCCGCTGGGTACTATTTAGGTGTGGGTCACCGGACCCTCCGCTGCCTCGCCAACGGAACCTGGGAGGGGTCAGATGACCCGGCCTCGTGTAAAAGTAAGCGAGTCGGCCGGTGAGATTAGCAGGACTGCTTTAAACCACACAGCTGCTGACACATTGAAATGTATGAATGAAAAGTTTATTTTTTCTGCTTTTTTCCCCCATAAAACTTCATGAGCAACAAAAGGTTTATCAAAGAACATGAATAAATCGCACTGCGTGTGCTCTCACAGCTGGTTATTAATGACTGAACACAGAACATGCCAGCCCTGGAGGGAGAAAAGAGAAATAATTATTCCTGGAACAGAGTTTCTATTTGGACCTGTGCAGAACACTGCTGTCACAGGTGGAGGGGCCTTGATAATTACGGGGAAGGCTTGTGTTCTGCTGTTGGTTTTTGCATAAACAGGTTTCTTCTTGTGGCTTTTTTAGAATGAGACACAGTTGAAACAATCAGTGTGAATCATTAATGTGTCAAATGCCATGATCAACAGTCTGCATGATCTGACACATTTGGATGTGTTTCTATATGAAGATATATGTGCCCAGTAGTCAGAGGTTACAGGAAAGAGAAATTTGATGAAAACTCCGCTTTTAGCATCAACTGTTTGGGCTGACCTTATAAATACTGCAGCAGCTCTGACGGGTCTATTAATATTGTTCAACTTCAGTCAGAGAAGAAAAATAATCCATGGGATTTCACGGGGAATCTTAATTTCCTCTGTTGAAAAAGTCAGCTTCTTGATCACTGTTGCCAGTGTTGACCATCATTGGATTTGTTGGATTTGTGTTTCTTTTTGCCATGTAGTCATCTCCTGCGGTGAGCTTCCTTCTCCACCCTTCGGGACCAAGCTGGGGACACTGACAACATTTGGAGCCACAGCCATCTTCATGTGTAACCATGGTTACACGCTGGTGGGGTCACATGTCAGGGAGTGTGGAGCGAACGGGCTGTGGAGTGGTGCAGAGACCCGGTGTCTGGGTGAGATGAACATGTGACCTACGCCGCCTGTTGTTCAAGTGCATTCAACATTTTTTTCAAAGCGTTCCACCTTGAGCTCTGCCAGCCTGTCCGCTGTTCCTGGACCTCATCGTACATCCACGTCTTTTAGCATCTCTTCTTTTACTCCAAATGATCGAAACACAAAGTTTGTCGAAATAACAAGTTTGCAGCTGCGCACTAACTTCAACAAGGACATGTACAGACGTTCTGAAGCTACCAGAGTGTTCCAGCATCCCTCAGCATGCACCCCCCTCACAAATTCTAAGGGAATCTGAAAGTCCTACCTGAATGCTACTTTTTTCAGAGAAAGTTTTGGCCTGAAATAACTTGTTTTTTTTTGTTTTGTTTTTTTTTGTGGGGGGGGCACACTGGTTTCTTTATATCCAGTGAACAGGTGGTATTTATTACATTGTGATAGAAGTGATGGTATACATTTATGTACGAAAAAAAAAGTCTCGGGCATTTTGGTGACATACATTAACCACACGAGTCCATAATTTTTAACCACTCACTGTGAGTAAAGTATAAACTGGCAGTTGGGAGGCCGAACGAGATAAAGCTGAACACGGCCACACAGCTTGAACTGTGCTGTCCATTGAGACGCCATTGCTCAGGCAGAAGATGACCAGGCTGCTCATGGAAGAGACACACCATTCACTCTGCAAATTTACACTCAGAATGATGGAGAACTGCTGGATGAAGGTGCTTTTACACCACGAGCAGGAGTGTGACTGACTCAAAACAGGTTCACCTGTTACTGAGGGGGAGATTTTTGGATTTTTAATGTCCGTGAGAGCATTGCGTACCTGTATTTATGATACACGAGGTTGATTCAAGTGTCTGGCTTAGGTCCTTGAAAATTAGACAAGCAATAAGTAAGATAAAGTGAGCACATGCCTGAGTAACTCCCATGATTTACTGCAGAGCCAGTTTATGATGTGTATTAAGGAGATGATTTAGACCTTCAGGAAGTACTGTCCACAAATGATTTATCCCGATTTTACATGCACAGTTTACTGAGGGGACTCAGATTTGGTTGGATGCCAGAACTGAAGCCACATTTCAAAGGTTAAAGGCATAAATCAGAGTATTTTCAGGTCTGTGTAGTTTTCCTGAGCTTCAGCCAAAAGGTCTCTAGCTCACAATCATATGTGTCTTCCCATCAAATGAATGTTGATTCCTTTCAGTTAGTGTGATTCTTCTATTACAACACCAGCTGCAGGTAAATGTGATTACCTCACACCAGAAAGCACCACGGAGGCTATAAATAAGATCTATCACAGTCAGTTTAATTGCGTGTCATTTAATCAGATGTGTGTGTCTAGATACAAGTAGACATTCCACATGGTTGACTTGGCAACATGCAGACCCATGCATTTGAAACAGTGCTGGAAAAATGGATGACCAACATGTTATGCTTCTTAGAGAAGTTACAGAATCACAGCCGTGATATTTAGGAACTGAAGTGATGGGCTACAGCTAAGGGTTATTTTGTTTTCATTTATGCCTAAACACATCTTTTAATTGATTTGGTCAATATTGATTAAATAATGTGTGATATTTGCATTCCTCTACATGACTATAATCGGTAATATTTCCCTGTATTTGGCTCATTGACATTCTTTTGCCAAGCAAACATTTTTGCTTGTTTTGCTGTTATTTTGCTGTTGATGATGAAGATATTTTTTGGACTGACAGCTGGTGAAAAATATTTGGGTGGACCTCATATGAATTCAGCATATGAGGTCAAGTTTAATAACCCAGAACAACTGAACACAAACAACTGGATGCCACTGTTATGTGAAGTAATATTAATGTGAATATTACATATTAATATATCCATATTTCACAAAATTAAAACATCTCAACATGCCTCAGATGGACTGAGTGAGCCACATGAGGTATATTTTATTTTCCAGTGATAGCCACCCCTATGGGCCGGCCATCACTGAATTTGGATTGAGCTGAAGGACAAAAACATCCTTGTGATGCTGGTGTAGAGAAAATTTAGTAGAATCTCCAATGATCTCCACTGTCGCATTGAGTCTGCTGTGAGCGTGTCACTGCGACTTGTGTTTGTGCTCAAGTTTTAAGGATGCAGCTCAATGAGACCAAAGTGCAGATAAATGATTTAAATTGTGCCAATCACTTGTGTTTGCTGCTGGTCTGTGATGCAGCTCTGTGCTGCCTTTGAACATAGATTTGAAGGTTACATCACTCCCTCTGCATTCTGTTTAATTAATGAGACACATTTAGTGGGCTTACTTGCTTTCCTTGCAGCCCAAAACTGATGAAGTGAGTTTAAATGATTTTATTAATATTTCGCCTATTTTCCTGTCTCCCAGCTGGCCACTGCGACTCTCCTGATCCCATTGTCAATGGCCACATCAGTGGAGACGGCTCTAGTTACCGGGACACGGTCGTCTACCAGTGCATGTTGGGATACCGTCTAATTGGCACATCTGTCAGAATCTGCCAGCAAGACCATCGTTGGTCTGGAACAACACCCGTCTGTGTCCGTAAGTAAAGCTGCTGCAGTTTATTCAGTCACTAGCATTGTATAAAGCTGGAAGCATGTAGCGGTTCCTTCACCTCTGGTCATTCATCATTATCTGTTCTGCTCCTTCAGCTATCACCTGTGGTCACCCCGGCAACCCAGCCAACGGGCGAACCAACGGCAGCGAGTTCAACCTCAATGATGTTGTCAACTTCACATGTAACAGAGGTTACGTGCTCAGTGGGAGTGCTCGAGCGCAGTGCCGACTTAATGGACAGTGGAGCAGCTCACTGCCTGTCTGCAAAGGTCACCAACTGAGTTACACAATCAGCCCACAAACTCGTATATCCCTGCTAATGCTTCTGTTTGGTTCTTCTCTGGGACGTGTTTGTCCTCCTGGGACCACACGGTATTATTTTTTGTACTATGGCAAACATTATAGCCTCTGAACTGTCTCAGACCGGTGAAGGAAAGCAAACAGAAAAGACACTGAAATAAGGATACTGATTCCCGCAGCTTGTTAGCGAGGATGAACACGTACGCTCAGAACAAAAGTGTCTGAGGTATCAGCTCAGACATGAAATTGAACCACTGAGCAGTGCATTAGGGTGGTTTAGATCTAAAGTCAGAGACTCAAAAAGGAGATCAAATCACAGATGAAGACTTCCTTCAGACCCCGTGGGGACATTCTCACATACACAAACACACACACCACCACATTGTGCACAGTCAGGGGAGCCGTCCAATAAAATTTACACATAGCTGCTCATGGATTCCCATTGAATAATTAATATTTACTCTTTCATTCACTCTCCTGTTCACTCACTCTATTCCTCCTCATTCATTAAACAGAAGCTTTCTTTGCCCCCCCAAAGCTAACAATAACCATCACTACTAACCTAATCTATCTAATCAAACCCAAGTTAAACCCCAACCTTAAAACAATGCCTTGACCCTCAAACAGGCCTTCTGAAGTTGTGAGGAAATGTCCTCATTTTGCTAGTAGATTGCAGACTTTAGTACTCGGGATGTAGCAAGTACAAGAGAGCACAAACACACACAGGCACACACAGATACACACACACCTCTGAAAACTTAAATATGATACTGCAGAAAAGACCAAAGGATGGCGTCTCAAAAAACAAAGACTACAGGAACAAAGCCTTGAACAGAGCAGCAGGAGATATCAGTTCACGAAAGTGTTTTCATCTGCAACAATTCACCTCAACAACGTTGTGATGAAATCTGGATCAGGGCTGAACTCACCGCTCGTGCTACCTGTGTAGTTGTCTGAGGAACATGACCCGCTGTGCTGCCTGTTACATCATTAGTGGTGCTTTGATTGAGCTGGCTTTAGCGCGGCCCGTGCCAACCACGTTGCCCTCTGCTCCCCCCCACAGTGGTGAACTGTTCTGACCCCGGCCAGGTGGAGAACGGCGTGCGTCAGTCTGGCCTGCGCTACCCAGAGGTTTTCAGCTACGGCGTGACTGTGGCCGTCCACTGCAAACGGGGCTTCTACCTCCTGGGTTCTGCTCTCCTCACGTGCCAGCACGACGGGCGATGGGACCGGCCCATCCCCCGCTGCTTAGGTACACAAGCAACTGCCACCACTGCTGCTTTTTTTTTTTTTTTTTTTTTTTTTAAGTGAATGAAAATGCGTGTGGACAGGTTACGACCTCAGAACTTCAAAAGTGTGTAGAAGAATGTCGACAAAACTTAGCCATGCTGAACGCAAGGAGCAACAGCAGGATTCTATTTATTTTTCGTTATATCTGTCAGAAAAAGCCATTTGAGCCGCCTCGAGAGCCACTGGGAGGAAGATGAGGAGAGAATGAGAAACTGAGAGAGTTTGGAAATAGGAGGGAGTAATCATAAAAGGAGGCTGAGAGGAGAGGCTTAAAGTTTGGAGCATGTTTGTGTCTGCATTTATGTGTGTGCAGACATAAAGGTGAGCAATACGGGGGAATAGGCACAGAGCCACAGTGGCTGATAGAAACACAGATTAAACTAGAGAGAGAGAGATGGTGAGGAGGGGGTTGATGTAGAGATAGAGAGAAAGAAAGGAGAGCAGGATGAAAACACAATCGCACAGATGAGGAGAGGTGCAGACACCAGTGAGACGCTGGTGTCTGAGCAGCGAGTGTCACAGTCCAGACAAAAGATCCTATCAAGGCATTTGGGGTCTGGAGGGGTGGAGGTGATGACTGAAGTGTGAGGAAGCGATGGAGTAATATAATTTGGGGGTAAGGGGAGATATCAGAGGAGGCAGTAATGGAAAATCGAGAGCGGTTTCATATCTGTGTCTTCCACAAACCTGTGTGCTGTAAAACATTTTTTTTAATTGTAGAAAAAAAAATTTTTCAAGAAAACTTTTCACTATGTGTACGTGTAGGTTTGGCACTCTGGAGTGTATTCTACATTTGCACCACACAGAGGAAATTGTCTTTTTTCTGGCTGAGGGGAATTACATTTCAGTCGTGGTATTGGTTCACCTACTCTCTCAGGCAATTTAATTTACTGGTGAGAGTGTTCAGCTGCTTGGTGTTAGCAAAGAAGTACAATTTAAATTATAACATTGCCAAACCATCTTGAAATTAATAAAAGCATAATTCTACACGGAGGTCTCTTTTGCATGTTTTGAATTAACGTCTCGTCTACCAACTACTGTTGATGCAGTGGCATTGCGGAATCTGTAAGTGGACCTGATGAAGTGATCGCCTTCTCTTTAACGTTCTCTGTGCCTGCAGCTATTTCCTGTGGTGACCCTGGCGTACCCCCCAACACGGCAATATCTGGAAGCCACAGCTGGACTTATGGCTCAGTGATCCAGTACTCCTGTCTGCACGGAGGAGTGCTGGTAGGCAACGTCACGCGGCACTGTCAGGAAGACGGCACATGGAGCGGCGCTCCACCGTACTGCACCGGTGAGTGCGCACTGGTTGATAAAGCCACTTTGATGGGAGTCATTTTGGCTGAAATCGACAGTGTCTGCGCTGCCATCAGGGAAATGTGGGGTGTTCTTTACATGTCATAAGAGCTATTGTTGAGGGTGCACGATGAACTGTATCTTCAAGCACAACAAGCTCCAGGAGATGATGGGGCTCAAGGCCTCGATACAAAAATAACAAGTGCAAGAAACACACGAACTTTGTTTATAGCTAGTAAAAAGCAAATGGAGTGGATAAGTAAACACATCAGAACCTCAGCCATTACTGAACTCTGAAACCTTCAGCTGTACTTGGGAAGAGGTTTTTACGTCTTTCTAAGTGTTACTCTACAGTAGGCTTAAAAACACCCTGAAATACTCCACCTGATCATGTCCAAACCCAGCAGCTGTTATACAAACAGCTGAAATGTACTAAGCTCACTCTGCTGGTCTTCCAACAGACCACTCAGCAGGACAGAATCAGTCCTGCTGCACAAGAATTCATTGAGATGCAAGAGGCCATGTTTGAAAACTGGACCGTTTATCCCTGCTCGCGGAAACTGCTAAAACTGTGGATGTTCAGTGGTTTGAATACTAGTTCAATGAATCCAGAAATAGCAAATGCATGCATTTTCCAATAGAAACAAAAAACTGTGTAACCGGGTGTCGCAAATGCTTTTTAGTTATTGTTTTTCTCCCAGACAGCAAAACTGCACAAATACAGTAAGTTAGTAGCATACTGGGTCCAGTGAGAGACAACCTGCTAACCTTTTACCAGCAAGGTACATAAAATCACTACAACCTATTAGAAGGCTAATGGACGTTAGCTGAGCGTAACCCTTGTTTCACCTTAATGTTATTGACTCGATTTGGATTTCTTGTGCATGTACTTCCAATTGGTTCTCCTCAGGAACTGTGATAGTCCTTGATTGCTTTAGTGATCTACACCTGAACTGCTGCTTTGTGGTATTAACTCTGTCACATGTATATAGGCATAAATCCAGGGATCTGCGGAGACCCAGGGATACCTCCCCATGGTGCCCGTCTAGGAGGGGAAGAATTTAAAACCAAGAGCCTGCTGCGTTTTAGCTGCGAGGCAGGATATAGTCTGATTGGCTCAGTTGAGAGGACCTGTCTTCACAACGGCACCTGGAGCAGCACACAGCCTGTCTGTCAAGGTAGGAAAGTCAAACAGTCTGTCAAATATGAAATAGCTGTGTGTGGGTTTTTAAAGCAAAAGGCTGCTGAATGGCTAGAAAGGCTTTCATTTGACTACATACACTGTTTATCTAAAAAAATTAAACCTCAATCAAAAGTCATCACAATAATCTCAATGTTCCAGCTCAAAGTGTTGCCTCTGTTAGTTGTGCAGTTTTGTATTATTCCTACAGTGTAGTCAGTTATGTAAGGTTTTATGGCAAATAAGTCAAATAGACCTTCAAAGTTAAACAGCTTCATCTCCTCTGTGGAGATAAACATCAGGGAACTGATCTATTACCGTTCCAAAGGTTGCTTAAAACACATGAAGAGAATTGTGCACCACTTATTCTGTTTCATCTTCAGTATGAAACGTACACATTTCATGACAGTCTATTAAGCCACGAAATGGAGTCAAAGTCGGTAAATCCCTATAGATTTAATGTGTTCCTTCTAATCCATGTACCTGTAAAATGATTCACATGCTACTTTAGCATGAGTGATGATCTAATATGTCAACAAATTCTGAAATACCTGCAGCCGTCATTCAGCAGAGGAAAAGTAAGAGGATGGATGTCGCAGTTTGAAGGATGACCATTTAAGTTACCACGTATATTTGCTGTGTGTTTATGTCTTTCGAGGTCTGTCACTTCTGACTGAGCTGGAACCTCCACAGTGCTAATAAAGTGTTCCTCACACAACAGCAGTGTTCAGAGACTCTCCTCAAACTCATGGGGGTTTGGGGCAAATTAAAGTGGATCCCCACCTTCTTCCTCGCCATATTTGCTGGTTGGAATAAAACACAGCTGACCTCAGGTTCATGTTTTTGACAGAAACTTTAAATTCACAGAGATGGATGGGCTCTTCCAGCAAAGAATTGTGAGTACGAGGGGAAAAAGAGGCTATATTTCCATGCACCCTGCTGTCTCCCCCACCTGTTGTAAATCATAACTCAGAAATGCACCAGAAAACACGAACACATCTGTTCTGAGCACAGCTTATGTTTTCTGAATGTTTTCCATCATCGATGCAGCTTTTAAAGCAATGAATTTGTGTTTGTCCAGCAGTGGAAATAATAATAAAAAAAAAAGGTGGAGAAAAGAGCGAGTGCGATTGAAGGACAGATAACAACCAACATCGATCAGCTGTCCTGCAGAACACAGAACCTCACGGTGATGAGGTCCAAGTGCTGCTGGTGCAGCTACTGGGCTGCGCTTTAGTGGATGTTTTTGCTTCAGCACTTTCACTATGACTGCATTCCGTAGGTCATTTCGATGTAGATTATTTTCGCTGGTGTCCTCTCCTGCCCCGACCAGGCCGCTCAGACCTCCTGGCTGCGGCGCCCTTGCCCCGTGTCTGCTGGTGTGGTGGTGGCGGTGACTTTTCTTCTGGCCCACTCTCCAGGACCTAATTAGAAATTAGCAGAATAAGATTTGTCTCTCCTTCAGATTCAATTCATGCTTTTCCCATAAACAGGTACTTTTTTTTGTCCACACAGGCCTGGGGCAGGGAGAGAGGTTGGGATTTCTTTTCAGGTTTTAATATTGATTCTCTTTATAAGGACATTAATAACATTATTGTTCTGTCAAAATTCCAAACAAGAGTAAAAAGCCAACATCAGATGTATTTAACAGTGCATAATGTTATAAGAAGACTGTTCTTCCTAGAAACAAACAATATCACGTTTCATAACACAAAGCTTTAAATTGCTACAGTTGATGAATAGTTAAGGTCATTTTATGTGTGTTTACGGCTTCTTTTTTTTAAAACAGATGCTTGTGTGTGTGTGTGTGTGTGTGTGTGTGTGTGTGTGTGTGTGTGTGTGTCAGCCTTCCGTCTAACCCCCAGCATCCATCTCCACTTGTGTTTCACTCAGTTAATAGCAGTTAAAAGCTTTATCATGATGGACAGGGCAACTATTACTAAGATGCAAAAACAAAGAAACATGCATGTGTGCGCTATTTCCTGACACGAGTCGAGGCAGGTTTGAGTGATGTGCATGGTCTGTCACAGATCGAGATGGATGGCGGGGGAGATGCTTTCAGGGGGTCTAACTGATGCTTCTCATCAGCGGGTTGATTGCTAAAGGTTGCCTTGAGCCACTGAAACATCCTGTTCTCTCAGTAATTCCTGTCTCTTCTTTTAATGTGCCGCACCAGCAAACTAAAGATCCATGAATCACCTATTTAGAGATGTAGCTCTCCACCCTCTGTATCATCTTTCTCTCCTTACTGTTCAACAATTATAGATGAAAATAAACACCAGGATAACCTTCAATGCTGCATTTCTTATCAATGAGACTTTGTTCCATCTCATTTAATATTATTACTTCTCTCATTCTTTCTTTCTTTCATAATTTGATGCCTGTCATGATAATATTCTGGGAATGATAACTACATTTCTTCTGCTACGTAAATACTGAAAAAAACGTGTTCTCTCTCATCTGTGTAATTTATTTTCTATCACCTTAAAACACAAGCTTGAAAAGCTCAAAAATAGTAAATGTTTATTCAAACCTATTCAGATCTTCCTGAAAACAGATCCTATTCAAGTTATTGCATTAGTCAGCTGAAGGAAATCATGTCTTTTTGCGTTTATTCATTTTTCTGTCAGAGTGGTTTCATGTATGCAGAGCCGTGATCCTAATCCCTGAATATATATGCTGCATACTCTGATTTAGAACATGGATTTCATCTGAGTAAAGTCATACCAGACCGCACCAGCTAATCCAGCTGATGTGCAAAGTCCCACAGAGGTGCCGTGACCTCTATAACTCTGATTAGTCGATGAGGTTTAAAGGTTAATGTTGTAGTTTCCCAGCACAGGTTTGTGCAGTCACCCAGGTTTGGAATGTTTATTCAGTGAGTGAAAGCAGCCATTTGTAAGATAAAATGTATGTCTCTTTTTTTCTTTGTTTGACTTTGAATGGAATCAATGTTGACTGGCTCAGTGTTGATGCTGTTACTGTAGTTCTGATAAACCGAGACATGTAAAATGATGCACACAACTTACCTGAGCTGCTGTTTCTTGATGAATTTAATCAACATTTTGCAAAATGATGCTGGGCAACAAAAGCTGTGAAGGTTTGTACATGTTATACAGGAGCTAGTTTCAACAATACAGAGCCAAATCTACCTGTTTAAAGGTTACACTTAGTTCTGAAAATGGAAGAGGAGAGCCATTACTTCCAACAGTAATGAATGATCCTACCTGGGTTGGTCCACATCTGCCGATGACTAAATTCAATGAATTGTTCACCCAATCATAAGCGCATTCACTGAACATTGCTGTCTTTAAAAGTTCATATATAGAGAGCACCACAATATTCTGTGAAAGAGCATCGATATGTGCTTCTGTGCTAAAAGCGGGATCTACTGGGTTTATTGTGGGTTTGGGCAAGTCGGTGCTCCTTTCTGGAAGGTTCCATCTGCTGCCAGTGAGTCTTTGTGTTACACGTTACCTCACAATACTAACTAAACAGTCCTGTCACGCCCCTTGGGCATTACAGGAATATTGTAAAGCTACTGCGCTCCACAACCTTTAGTCATCAATCAGACTCACTACCTCAAGGATGTATTTGGGCTCATTTTCTGCTAAGTGTGGTGATAATCTCATTATTGCTGCCTACAGCTGATCGGCCTTGAGTGACAGCTAGACAGTTATGCTCACGCTGATATTATCAGTATGATTAATTACCCCTGTTTCATATTGCTTCCCCTCCCAGCCGTATCCTGCGGTAACCCTGGTGCACCGGCACACGGCAGAATTGTTTTCAATGATGGCGTCACCTTCGGCAGCTCGGTGGCTTACGCGTGCTGGGAAGGCTTCAAAACGTCAGGCCTGACCACCAGACACTGCACAACCAACGGGACATGGACGGGACAACCCCCAGACTGTGTTGGTAGGGCATATTGTACACAAAGTCACTCTGAAATTAACAAATGTTTAATTTTGTTACAGGTTCAACACGATCTGGTACATTCTTCTGCTGTTTTTGCTTTTTTTTTCCTGTCTTCAGTCATCAGTTGCGGGGATCCTGGACCAGTAGCCAATGGCATCTATGTTGGAAACGACTTTACGTACAACCACACTGTCATCTACCACTGCAGCCCGGGTCACCTGATGGAGCCAGCAGGTCAGGGCACACTGCGCTGCACCAAAGAAGGAGCCTGGAACCAAACCAAACCCAACTGCAAAGGTAAGAGCTCGCAAAGTCCTGCTGGACCAACAGCAGCCAGTGGGCCTCCAATCAATAAATTCATTTCACAGAGAATTCTATAAATGCTAGAAATATAATATATATGTCAATGGCCTCGTCTCACTGCTAAGAACTGTGGGAACACTGAATAGCCCACCCAGTAGTGTCTGTAAAACAGAGGGTGGAACTGGACACATGCCCTGCTGATGCTGCATATGCTGTTGTATCTGGGGGTGGATAAAACAAACCCCTCTGATAGATCTGGCTTACTGGTAGCCTGAGATTGATCTTTGTCCAGCATACATTCCCTCATCAAATATTCTGAACTGGGGGACCGTCCAAGGCACCGGCAGGAGATCTAGACTCTTGAGAATGGAGATTATGCCAGAAGGAGATCATTAAAGCTGCCCAGTAGGAGGGGACAGATGATTTTCCTCCATCTGGGTGCATTTGTGAATATGTTGTCCACTACGAATGTAGAGAACACCAGAGAACTGCGCTGTGGATACTCTGCCCCTGCACTTAACCACCACAAAATGGAGTCTCTGCTGCAGGCCACTGCTGGATAAAATTGACCAAACATGCTGCGTTTCTGGGACACTTTGTTGTGAAACTGGCCGTTCTTTCAGTCAGTAGTGAAACAATCATACATCTGAAGCAGCTCCAGCTGCTTCGCGACTCTCGGCACGTGGAACATCTCAGTTATTTCACCTGGTCAGACAGAAAACCTTATTTCCGTTTCACTGACACCACCTGCTTCTCCTGGAGCTCACCGGAAACAGATCTCCCTTCGGGAAGAGAGGTGCCACCCTGATGTTGAGTAGAAGAGAGGCTGTAAAACCAACGTGAATGTCCTGGTCTCAGTGTCAGCCTTTCAACACCTTCATTGTAAAACCAGCCAATAATGTCAGCGAATAAAGTTTGACAGCTCATCTCCTCTGTCCCTCTGTGCCACGTCAGTAGCACTCCATGAGCAGAGAAATGAACAGTGAGACCAGTGGTGACTGCTCTGTAACCCCTGATTATGGAATTTTCCACATATTGACCATAATGAGGTCATTCTTCCCTTTAAAGGGGAACAGAAGGTAACACAAGCTCTAAGGACGACTGCGCTGGTTGGATGCTTTGCAGTTTGGGACTTAAATGGCAGTTTTCAAGAAATGGCCTCATGTGAAGGTTCACTGACTCCCCTGGGAGCTCAGGGTGGAAGGCAGGGAAAAGGAACGAATTGAGAAATTGAGCTTATTTTTGTCGTAGTATTTAAATTAGTATTAAATGGTGAGGGGTGAGTAAAGATGGCCCAGTCATGAACTCCAAAGCAGATCTCCAGGTCTAGGGGTCAAATACAAGGAAGGGAAGTCTGAATCAAACAATGAGGACAAGATGGTTTGGGAGAGAAAGAAGAAAGAAATAATATAAAGAATATAATAATGCACAGCTGGACGATGTCAAGGTAACCAGGATGAGCGAGAGAACACACAGACAAAGACAGAGGACACAAGACAAGGCTGAATACATTTCCTTCAGAAAAACTGATCTACCACACAAAAGCAAACTTAATAGACTGACTGACGTTGACGGGATCCTGGATGTTTCTACACTGACCCTGGAAATCTTAGAAATGTCAAGTCAGGAATCCATTTCAACCAATTTTCACACATATTTCAAGGGAAGAGGAACAATTGTTTACGATACCAACAACTTCTAAGTTTATATGCTGTTGCCAAAAAGAGCTGGAGAAAGGTCTGTAATAATGTGGCTCCTCACAATTAAGAATAATGATGTCTGTTGCTGGATGAGCTCTAAAAGAGAACGATCACTTAATGATGATATTTCAGTGCAAGATCCCCCATTTAGATAACAGATTGTAACTTTATCAGCGCATTAGAGAGAGGACAAAGGAATGTCTGAAATTGTGATTTATATGCATTCCTGCATTTTGATTTCTGCCAAAGCAGAGGAGGAAATAAAAAGGAGTGTACTCAGACATTTTACAACAGCTCATATTTGGAGTTTGGACTGTGATTCTCAACAGCAGTGAAAGAGAATGCTTCCTGAGATCCTCCCCGGCACTTTCTCTCAGCTCCTGCTGCCTCCTGCAGTTGCTCAGGCTTTGAACTGAGATGAAAAAACTTAGAAAGCTGGCAGAGAGGCTACTGAGAGGAAACCAGAGAGAGATGCAGAGGGAGGAAACACAGATAGATACTGTAGGTGATAGAGAATGAGTCTGAGGCCGGAAATTGAAAGAAAATGAGAAAGAAGGAGGAAGGAAGTGCACGCTGCACAGTCCTCCACAGTATCTCCTCTTCCCCTTCCTTTTGTTCTCCGTCTTTTTCTTCTCTGCTTCCCATTTCTCCCCCCCTGTCGAGGTTCCACTTTTTCTTTGCATGTGTTTCTGCCCCCCTTCTGTTTTCCTGAACTTCAAACAATCTGCAACTCTGCATTTGATCCTGTTTTGGAACAACAGCTTCTTCAGGCACATGTGTGTGTGCAGGCGTAAGACGAGAAAATGTTGAAAACAACAATGAGGAGAGGCTTGTAGAGTCATACTGAGGGCTACAAATCATCCTGGTATCTCACGGCTCGGTGACTGTGGCCTCTGGGTTCAATAGGAGACGGGTTAATAAAGCTGCACATGTATGCGAGCCTATATATAGGCTCTGGTTAAGAGTAGGGCATCATACAAGTTGACAGCCAGTGTGACAGAAGGAGGATGAACCAGTTCACTGAGGGAGCATCTGAATGAAACCAGTGGCTTTAAAGCCTGCGTGACCTGGATGATTTGGAAGCTTCGCCCACATCATTTAGTACGCTCACATCATCCCTGTGTCGGTGATGGGCTGAAGGTGAGTAGATATGTTAAATATTTGCTGTCTTCGGCCTCCCCTGTTGCTGGAAATGAGGTGGAAAATTCAAATCTGCAAAGCATTGTTGGCATACATTCACCTCAGTCCCCTTTTGCTTCGACTTGGAAATTGCTCTTTTGTATTCAGAGCCCCATAAACATCAGAAATTCAGGTGTAAATAAGATGCATTAATGGCACACTTCTATTTATCTGGTATACAGAGATATGAATAACACGGGTTCTCTGTGTTCCCGTAAATTACAGATCCTAAATACGATCTCATCCAGGATAAGGCTTGATAGCCTTGATACTCAGGTAAATGCATTCACTGAGGTTATGAAGAGAGCGGAGCTATGAGTGAGCGAAAGAGAGCAAATGGTGAGGAAGAAGCGAGAGGCGAATCAATATCTGCCCCCAAACCTGGAAACACACCGTGAGAAAAGGGATTAAGTTCATAAAATGTGTTGGGTAGGTGAATTGTGTAAAGACAGATATGCCTAAAAGACTGAGAGAAAGCAAGCAGAGGCAGTAATAGTGTGAGAGAACACCAAGGGAGCGCTGGGGGAAGATAAAAAAGGAGCTGAGCTGGGATTGAAGAGAAGGTGCAAAAGGAGACGGAGGGCCAGTGAAAGAGATTGATGTAAAAATGGTGGGATGCCAGGAAGACGGTAGGGGAGCAGAGTGTTGGAAAGAACAGGGCTTGAAGATGTGAGAGGAAAAGGTGGGAAGTCTCTCCGGCCTCTTTTGCACAGCCCTTTCAAGGCAGACGCCTCACCAGTTGAGATAAACTCTACACAGACCAGATGATAATGATGCTTCAGCGACACGAGAGCGTATGCTAACGCGAGCATCGGTGACGGAGTCAGGTTTGATTTCACACCTTTGCTCTTCCGTAGGTGTGGATGTATGTCACAGGTCAACTGTGAGTCAGTCAGTCAGTGTCACACACTGTTGACCACTCGCTGACCTTTAACCCTCTTTAGAATTCCTCAGGATGTTAAAAACTGGTAACTGATCACTCATGTAGTGTTGATAAAGATGTAGAAATTCACCGTAAAGGGAAATTTCTTCATAATATTACACACAGCCAGTAATGCTGCAGTTATAATGGCAGTTTTAATCAGTACAAATATAATAGTCCAATATCATCAACAGGAAATTACACTATAAAGAAATCTAATTAGATGACATTGCAAATTGTAATTCTCACTGTTTGCAGCGAGGATGTTTATTTGTTGTTTTATGAGTTACACATTTAAACCACCTCAACTGGTGCAGAGGATTAATATCCTGTATCACAAAACACATTAACTAAATTAAGGTATTTATGATTCTGCTTAATAAGGATGTTTAAAAAGGTTTGCAATGAGATAAAGAATTGTGTTCATTAGAACACAAGAAGAAAGAACTGCAAGAAGAAAATTAAAAATTTGTATGTGAATAAAATTAAATATCAGAGGGAGTTTCTGTAGTTGGGGCTGGTCTGGGTCTTGATATATGGAGTATCTTGTTCTCCCTGTGCCTGTGGTGGTTTGGGTTGATTTGGTTTGCTAGGAATTATTTAATTCTTGCCTCCCAGCTTGATCAGGAAGGAACCTGTACATTGATTTAAATATCAGAAATTCAAGTCAAATGTACAGTTTTCGTCACACTGCTTCAAGAATCTTAGCAGATATTCACTGAAGAATAGCTTCGAAATGCTGTGATAAATGGAAGATTTCCCACCAAAGCCCGTCCACTGACAACAAAGGAGAGACACAAAAACAGAAGAACTGAGAAACCTTCACTTGCAGCACAGTAACAAAGTTGTTTTGACATCAGGGACCTGCAGAAATATTCTTCTGTAATATTTACAGCTACAGTCAATTGCAGTGTTTCTTCCTGTTTTAGACAGCTGCGGTTTCATTCCAAACAACAACAAAGGTGTTTTTGTTCAATCAAAAATTCAACTGTTAATTGGAATTCCAACAAACGCTGCTCAGCCACCAGCTGCTGCCGTTGGAGTCACATGACAATTGCTGCAATTGAACACGAAAATGCATTTGTACAGCACTCATGCGCAGGTGTGTTTTTTTAATTTTTTTTTACAAGAAAACAGAAACAAATATGGAAAGATTAAAGCACCTGTGAGTGTGTATTTGAGGGATTTGAGGCTTTGTTGGTACATAGAAACAGAGACAAGCAAATTATTTGTTTTTCCCATAAAGTGCATTTTCACAATTTCCGGAACACAAAAATAATGATGGGAGCAAGAGGTCTGGAACCCTGGAAACAATGACACGATGCATCCCTGCCTGTCTGCTGGTGTGCACAGTACTACATCATCATAGCAGAGCGAATGGAGCGTGAAGCCATCTGTTTTCTGCTTAGATGAGAATTACACCGACTTTATTAGACGTTTGAAGCCATGCAGATGGTTATCATTATCTTAGGGGGTTCGGCTCATGTGCGGCACGTGGATGTTTATCAGGGTGTCAAGACATCTGAGCACACACACGCCTGCAGGTGCAAAACCATGACAAACCGTAACAGGTATGTGCAGCCCTGCACACACGCAGCAGACATCTGAAAGTGCCGTGCGTCCGTGGCAACAGAGTGAAGAGTCTTATCAGAAACTGCGTTTTGTGACGGCAGATTAAATGCGCGATCTGCCGGAACATCAGACATCAGACCTGATGATGAAAGCTAACACTGGCAGATGGCTTCTAAACACAAGTATTATACATGTTTAAGATGTTTTTGGAGATTTATTTTTCCACTCGCTGGTGGCTTCAGATAAAGTCAATAACCGAACGCTAATTTCACAAACTCTGGGGTTTTAGGCAGGTCCGGTTCAGCCCGAGTTTCACTCCAATAAGGCAGAAATCCACTAATCCACTAAATGGAAAAAGAAGTTCTAAAACTACCCAAATTAAACCACTGAACATGCTGGGAAATTCTTGACAGGAGCCACACACTGGAACACGACAATCTGGCAAACAAATGGAAACAAATGGATTTATGTACAAACGGAGGGGAGGGATAATGAATGACAGGTGGAGGAACTCAGGGTGGGACCAAACAGTCCATCCTGGAGGGGAACAACAAAGCTGGCCCAGATTCACAAATAAAGATCCCATCATACATCATGCTGTTTATTTGACATGAATTTTAATGGTTTCTGAGACCGAGATTGTAAGCTGGAGAACCTCATTTTTCCATTTTGTGACATGATCAGAACTGTACGTATAAATGTATTTGCCTTCGTTTCAGTGATCCAGTGCGGTCCTCCACCTCAAGTGTATCATGGGAAGGTGGAGGGGACGGACCACTGCTGGGGATCCAGTGTCAGCTACAGCTGTTTCCATGGTTACCAGTTGTCCACCCCAGCCGTGCTGACCTGTGAAGGGAACGGGACGTGGACCGGAGACGTGCCTCAGTGTCTGCGTAAGTCAGCCAGCTTTGTCACATTGTTGTTTCCGCTTGCTGTTTGTGTGACGCACGTCTGCTGTCTGGCTCCAGCTGTCCCGTGTGGCGATCCCGGCTCTCCTGGTGGAGGATACAGAGAAGGAAACATCTTCTCCTACAGGTCAGTTTTTATTTTCAGAAATGTCTCATCAATGCTGCAGTTCCCTGTTTTATTAAGGTTTGTTTTGTTGATGCGCTTAAATATAAAAGCTTTAACATCTTCTGTGTCTGGAAGTCGGCAGGAGATGATAATAATTTTGGATTTGTGAGTATGAGCAAATAAGGAAAACCAAAGACGAACTTCACCAATGAGCCATGTGACTTTCCCCTGTACAGGTCAGAGGTCAGATTCTACTGCCAGACCCCGTATTTGCTGGTAGGATCCACATCCAGAGTCTGTCAAGCTGATGGGAGTTGGAGTGGTCAGCAACCAGCCTGTATAGGTAATGGAGCCTCTTAACCTTCATTTGGAGGGAAAAGGTTTTATTATTTCATAACTCAACTTTAAAGACTATTAAGAGTGTCAGGCATCAGCTGTGTAACATCACAACACATTAAACAGTGATGATGCAGTCTGATAGGATTCACCAAATGTTGTTAGAACAAAATCAAATCCAATACGTTGCACATTGTTTACCACTGATGATGGCAAGGACATTTTCTGTTCAAAAAAGTTCAGTCAGATGAAAAAGTGTGAAATTAAATAACAAGATTGTGGAGTTTTTTGTGATAAATATTTCAGAACAGGCAGATTCAGCCCTATTAATCTAATCAGTGAGGTGCGTTCTTTCATGTCAGCTTTAGGCTCCTGTGATGATTTTATCTTGGAAAAACAGCCTATCACTGTTTAGTTAAATATACTTTTTCATTTAACAGTTTCTCACCTGGTTTCTCCTCTAAACTGCATCCATGGCTGCAACATGGAAGCTCAGACTTCAGCAGGACAGCTACACGTGTTGACAGAAACCATTTCTCTGTTTCAATTACTGTTTCAATTACTGTTGAAAACTACTACAGTCCCAGTATTTGAAACAGTGCAACACAAATGCAAAGCTGTCTGATTAAGATCTTTAATTAGTAGCAGCAAGATTGATTTTTTTAAATATATTTGTACTCTGTTGTTATTTAGTTAGTTAAATTAGTGATTAACTGGGGACACATGCACATGTTTGTGTGTTCATATGTCCTTGGGTCCATGTGTGTGCCTGCAGACCCAGCCTTCAACAGCTGTCGAGACCCAGGGACTCCAGCTTATGGCATCCCAATCATGGCTCAAGGATTTCAGGTGGGAAATAACATCCGACTGCATGTGTGTGTTTACTGGAAAAGCTGCAAATACACAAGCTCCAGCATGTATTTGCACTGAAAGACATGGCAACACTAACACAGTAAGGTTTAGTTTCACTGCTTCAAATATCTGAAAATATATACTGTATATATATATTCTTTATGGATGAGAAGTTTAATTGCATGCTGGATGAGTCCATGCATGAATAATAAATCCACCTGAAATGTAAAGAAGTGACTGGCAGGTCGGGATTGAAGTATGAGACAACAGTGATACCCGCTTCCAAGAGCAACAGGCAGTATTTTTCTGCCCACTGTCTGCAGCACAGAGGAATACCTACTCACAGTCACCGCCAATCCTTGATGGAATTTAAAAACAAACATGGAAATCCTTCAATTTGAGGGGGAATAATTGGATTTTACCGACATATCATATTTCCCTTGATAACACTACAAGGGGAAGAAGATGGTACCACCTGCATTATGCAGGAGACAGAAGAAAATGGCAGGGGAAATTTGTTGATGAATAAGGTGTAAAAAGGACATAAAAGTTTTAAATATTTTATGTTTTCATTCTGTTTATTAACATTTTATTGAGGGTGTCAGATGTTCAGGTCCTGAACTGCATGTCACAAGTTTCCTGTGTGTTTGTTCTCGCAGGTTGGGAGTAAAATCTCTTTCAAGTGCCGCAAAAATTACCACATTCTCGGTTCCACGACAAGAACATGCCTGGAGAACCTCACCTGGAGCGGAACTCAACCGGAGTGCGTCGGTGAGAATTTACCCATTTATTTTTTTTATACATTATCATACTTGATACAGCTGAATTTGAAAGGCAAACACAATCTGTTTGGGGGTTTTTATCTCACCTGTTGCCATTTCTCAGCCCACTCATGCAGACAGCCCGAGACCCCAGGAAACGTGGACGTGCGATCCATGGACCTGCCAACGCTGGGGTACACACTGATCTACTCCTGCCAGGATGGGTTCTATCTGGCTGGGGGATCTGAGCACAGAATCTGCAGAAGCGATGGCCGATGGTCAGGGAAACCTCCGCTCTGTAAGGGTATGTGGAAAAAGCTTGTTCTGCTCTGTGAGCCTAAACGCTGAATCAATGCAGATTATGACCAGGGTAATGGTTAATTATTAATCAGCAGTCAATCTCTTACTACCACAGAGAGAAGAGCTTTGCTTTTCTCAACCGCAGTGTCAGGATGAGTTTTAATTCAACCCGCAAGTGTGAATTTATGAGTTCCTCATCAGCCCTGAAGTCAGACAAGGAATGTCGACTGATCCAACCTTATAATCCAAGATGGCAGCTGTTCGAATCCCTTAACCTCATTTGCATCTTTTATGAGTCATCCTGACACTGCTGATCAACTTCTGCCCGTAAACATGTTGTTCAGGTGCTTTGCTGTGTTTTCATTGGCTGCTGAAACTCAAATATCGGGCTCATAAAGTGCCTTATAATGTGAAATTGTTTTTATTTTATATGTCAGTTGGAGTGAAAGTCAATCCAAAAGGCAGAGGAGAGTCAGACGTCCAAAAGAACAAGATTAGAGGTATGAGCTGTAAATACACACACGGTTCCTCCAACTGTCCGAATGATCTTCACACTACTGAGTCTCATTTAAAATGTTATGAGACAAAATATTCAATGAACATCCAGAACACACAATTGAATTGAACTGAGTATGATCTACCTTTGCATCAAGGTGAATCGATGAACAGAAGCTATCACATCAAAAAGGTGCCCAAAGGGCATTTTTTTGCTTTGAATAAGCCACAGTTGCGTGAGATATAAACAGACTTTAAAGGTGTGTTATATTTGTTTCTGGTGAACGCAAAGGAGCAGCTCCAACAGTAATCCATCAATTCAAGCATCCCAGCGTGGGGGCTGCAGATGTAGGGTGGCCATAAAATCCTCCCAGCTGCTCGCACATTGTAGCAGCTGTTCGGAACTGGCAGTTAAATAGAAATCAGTCACAATCAGTAAAATCGTTGTTGTTTCTGTGATGCAGTTCCCGCGGACGTGTTCTCTCCAAACTCAGAGTGGAGCGGTTTTTACGAGTACCTCGGGAAGAGACAGGCCACCGCGTTTACTGTTACTGGCTTCAACGCTACCAGCAGCAGAGTCAACGTGACTTTACTAGAGACCAGTGGAGTATCAATCAGACTATCAGGTAAGAGGAAATACTGTGCATGCTGTTGCATGCAACTCAGGCTTGGGAATTATTTCTGCTGCTTGTTGAGTGTTTTTGGTTTTTGCTCAAATGTACAGTTTGATTGATTAGAGACTGTGTGATGTGCATGTGATGTGCATGAGAGGATGGTGTGTTTGTCCTGTGATGGCCCATCACAGGACAAACACACCACAGGGTTTGCTCCCGCCTTTCACCCATGGATGAGTGGGTGGGTGGATGGGACATGAGGGGCTAGTGGAGCTAAGGTGATACTGGGATGGCAAAGAAGGTCGTTGCTTTGGTTCGGCGACATTGCTAACAGCGTGTCACTGTCCTTGAGCAAGATACCAAATCCCCAAGAAGCTCCACCAAAACTGAGACTTGACTTTGACCTTGAGCTGAGACCTCATGCTTGTGTGAGTGGACTGTGCTGTGAGTTTGTCACTCGTGTGTGAATATGAGTGTGAATGGACAAGTGCTGCCATAAGTAGAATTGTTGTATATATACAGTCCATTTCCCATGATCTTGCCCCACCTAAGAAGAGTCGCATAGGCAATTAAAACAGCCGTTGGCTGAAACAAGAGCAGGTAAGTACCTTCAAATGAGCATTAGCCACCAGTGAAAACAGAGTTAACCGCTCATCAGAGCCAGGTGAGTGAGGAGATGGGCAGTATGTTCTATACAGTGTTGAATACATTTGTAAAATGAAAGATACAGCACAATCCTCCAGTAACATTGTGTATAGTCAAGAGACTTGAGATGGTGAGAGGAATCCATTCTTTAAACATGATGTTATCATGACAAAAAATGCAAAAGGCCAATTCTGTAAGTATATATTTGAGAAACTATAACATTAAGTAACATTATGTCAGAAAAATAAAGATTAGATTTATAATGTAGGGGTGGTTGATTTCAAATCCATATTTCATTGGCATTTACTGGAAGGAGCTCCTGGTTTGTAAAATTTTAAACCAGCATTCACACAGTTTCAGCACAGAGAATGTTTGCAGAGCATGAAAGATCATTAATACCTTAAATAATGTAATATTAAGGGACTCAGGGGCACTGGTGGGAATTATGAGCTGCTTTCTAGACTGATGCAGCTGCAGAGTCAACAGACTGGGAGGGGGTAATGGTTGTGGTGCAACATCTATGCTCCACGGCAGTGTTCCGCTGCATTCATACCCAGGTGCTGTACACAGCAGATAAACAGAGAGGACAGCCAGCAGGTTGAGGGCGGCGCTCCTTATCAATATGTACCGTAGACAACACAAAAAGGATGTCACTGACTTCTCACTTTCACATGTCACAGTCATGGCCATGAAAGATTTTCCTCGGTTTCCTTTGTGCATGTGTGATATTTCCTTCACATTAACCTGTCATACTGAACAACACTGGAGCTTCTGTTTCTGAAATTGTTAACCAAAGAGAGACGCTGCCTGTAGCTGAAGGGTAAATGTCATTTTTTCAGCAGTAATGTGTCAGGTGTACTGGAGGAAATAAGAGTGCATTAATTCCAAATGTCAGAGTGTCTCCTTTTGTGTGTTTGTCAGTCAACCTGTTTTCCTATTGTCACTCCCTGTGTTTATCAGCTTCCCATGGCTCCTTTGCTTCAATACGTTTTTATTTTCCTGCACAGTGCAGATTTGACTCTATTTTGCTGCTTTCTCACTAACCGGATTCGTTCTTCCAGGAACCTACAAATCAGAAGACAACCAGCTGTTGCTGAAGGTCTACCAGGTGAAGGGGCCGACAGAGCATTACCTCAGCAAGTTTAAGAATGACAACTGGGCCATGGATGGATATGTAAGGAAACTCATTTTAAAAAGGCAAAAACAAACAAAAAAAACAGACCTGCAGGTTATATGCCTAGGAGAACTGATTAAAATTCCCTGACTTAATTCTGCAAGCTCACTAACACCAGGTAGCATGCACAAATTGGTATTTTTCACCTCTCAGTGCCTGTGCGCTAAAATAAAAGGACCCCAAACTTCAAAAACCAGCAACTGAACATAAGACTGGCTGTCAGAGTTGCGTCCTCCAGTGCCCGACAATCGAGCAATCAAAGTCGATCTTAAAACACGAAGTAAAATGCAAAGATTTTTGTCAACATTAACAGGATCTAAACAATGGTTAAATGCTTTGCGCTGCTTTGTAACAGCATTGCCGCCACTCCCACTGTGCTGGATGGATTCTGGTGAAAGCGGATTCAACTTCCAGACAAATTCTCAGTTGCTTTATGCAAAAGAGACATTAAAATACAGTGAACTCTAATTAACATCAGATGGAGAAGGCGTGTGGTTTACTGCAAAGCTTTTGTTTCCATATCAAAGGTGCGAGGAATAAGTTATTCCATAAGATTATTACCATTTGGTGAAGTTTTGAAAAGTCATCAGAATCTGTGAATCCCTGTTGGCTTCTGCGTATCTGCATTTAGCACAATGTAAACAAAGAAAAATGAAAGTATTCTTCTTTTATAGTTTGTCTTCCAGTCTTTTATAGATTAACCACTTATAAGTTTTACTACAGTATTTTAATTGGAATAAGCCATATACCAAGCACCAGCTTTCAGTTTATAACATTTTCATTATGTTGAAAAATAGTAAAAATCTGACTGAGGTACTGTTTTTATCACTGTATTTTGGCTTAAAACTTTATCGGCTTTATTACTCATTTATCAGGCTACAATCATAACATTTAATAGAGGAGTAAAAACACACACAGCTTCATCGCCTCTGTGAGGTTGCAGCATATTCTGCACTGACTCCAAACAATGTTTCCAATATTTAACTGTAACCATAAACCTCCCCATACAGAGCCCGGATAATGTCTCATAATTGGACCGTGGAGATATCCCTGTGGATGCACTTAGGGTTTTGTTCTCTTTGTTTGACTTGATCACAAAACCAAGACCTTCAAAAAGTCTTGTTCATCCTTGGGAGCAACTTTCAAGCATACGTGCCTGACATTGTTGTGCAGCAGCACAAACACCGAGGCCTTTATATCCGTCAGGAAGGAGACACACGCAGTCTCCACATGATGGATGTGGCTGAAAAAAGCACATATCAGTTCTAGAGCAACAATGAGGGACCTTGAGAAGATGCCGGAGGACACAAGAGCAGAACTATCTCCTGTATATCCACAGTTACATGAACCATAAACTGAAAGGTCGCTCAGCATAAAGGATCCCACACACACACTTCAGAAACACAACAGTAAGAAAATCTGACATCAAATCAACACAAACTATTGACACAGAAAACCTGTGTGAACAGTGAGGGCAACAAACCTGTTTCTTTGGAGAAATGGGCCAAAGGTCTTTAGATTTATTGTGAGAAGCTGACCTGAAAGATGCCTGTAACAGTTTTATTGCATTTAATTTTATAAATCTTACCTTATAGGACATTTACAGCATGTAAAAAGGTCCCTATTATTCTGACATTTCACAGTCTTAAATTAAAGCAGTCACCTAAAACAGTCAACGTTTATTGTGATTAAATGTCAGGAAAGTAAAAGGACGTTGTTTGGATGTCCAAAGTGTATAAATGTCCAACTTTTATTGTTTTTTTCATTTTGTTTTGTTTTTGTGCAGCCGTTGTCAGGCACATTAAACTTAATCTACATCTCAAATGTGTGTGCAACCACACATTCAACGTGAAGGCAGATGAAAAAAAAAAATTCTGAAAAAAAAAAGTCTCTGAACCAGATTAGGTTTTGGACATTCATTGCTCGAAGTTCAGAAAAGTGTCAGATAGATTAAAAATCACACCCTGTGTGAGGACAGAGGGGCCCTGAGAGAGGAACAACCACGTTAGAACAGGAGGAGGGAAAGAGAGACGTACTCTGGCGGCCCATTTATCATGTCCTGAGTGACGGAAAAAGTGAGAGAGATGTGAGGATAAAAGTTCAGAATCCTGAAAACAATCTTTTCATGGGTAGAGGATGAAATTTCAATCTCCAAAGCAGAGATGGTACAGCCAGGAGGAGGAAAACTGTAGCTGGAGGAGGAGTAGAGAGGGGGGAAATGCTTTATAATCTATAACAGCTTTGAATAATTGATTCATAACATTTGCATGAACTTTAGTTCTATTGTAATCGTCACTAATGACATCAGAATGACCTCAACCCATCACAAGTGTCGTCAAGAAAAGCACCCAAATCCCACATTCATAAATGTAAAAGTATAAGTTTAGTTTCTCTAGTTGACTCGTCGGGCAGGATGTAGCTGGTCTGTATCTAAAGTATCTACCATGATTTATTTCTTGTGTGACTGGTTTCTTCTTCAGGTTACTGCAGAGTCTGAGCAGAAGACTTTTGTGTACCAGGGTCACATTCACAGCAAAGACTTTGGCAAGTTCCATGTGACGAGGCAAGGTGGGTCATCAGCCGCTGCGAGTAAAAACACTGAAAGTGTGAGAGCCTACATTACAGTAGGAAATGTTAACGACGTCAGAGTAGCATGAAGATTTCACTCTCAGTACAGGAAGACGCATTGACTCCAAGTTAACTGTGTGTGCAACCTCAGGGCCTGTTACCACGACAACGGACCTGTCCAACCCCTACACGAACAGCAGCTCTGTGGCGGCGGCCATCCTCGTCCCTTTCTTTGCCCTCATCCTCTCTGGATTTGCCTTCTACCTCTATAAGCACAGGTAAGCTCTGCCCTCCCTGTAAAACCTTGAGGCAGCAGAGGAGAATACGAGCATCCCCCTTCGACACGACCGCTGCATCTTTAAGAGATGTGACTGGTTCGGTGTTCCTGCGGAAAAATCCTGTTTTTAATATATTTGGAGTATAAATTCAAAGGTAGAGGTCAAAGGGTCAAGAGATGAAGGTAGATACCAACAGTGTTGAACAGGATATGTTTGACCATAGATGTTAATGTGAAGTTGTACGATTTGTCAGGAAAACAGCAACATCACCAGAAAGAGGCTGATACAGATGTGCACAGACGTGCCCACGCACTATTTAAATACATTAATGTGTGTAGTGTGTCATCCAGTCGGATGTAGAGACTGCATCCTTAAAGGCCATCTTTAAAAATAGAAATAGGCATACAAATAAAGGTGTTTGCATCTTAAAGGCATTGATGAATTATTGATGTTAGGCATCATGTTGCAGTCTGGGCGGTAAAATAATTGTCCTTAATGACAATAAAATTTTCAGTGAGATGAAACCGAATCCCGGCAGTCTGGAGCCCATGCAGAAAACAGAATAAAAATGTCATTAAGCATCCTAAATTTTTTAGCCTTCTGTTCCAAATTACATTAAACAGAGGAAATGATCCACCCTGGTACCACTGAATTACAGCGAGATGAGCAGGAGAAGCAGGCCTGCAGAAATATTAAAAGCTAATTATATCACTAAAACTCCGAGCACATCATAAAGGTTAAATCTGCATGGCCCGAGATGTTAATGTTCCCAGGAAAAGTTCACAAAAGGCTCTGATGCCATAATGATAGTTCCTAACTATATTGAGGGTAAAATGTCATCTTTAATGTCTCCCGTCTCGAGGCTGCGTGGAAATTAATGTCTTCTCTTAGAGTGTTACGCACTCGTCCGCCGGCTTTATGCTATGACGCCACATCGGCGTGTTATTGATGACCGCGGGGGGGTACAAACTCCCTGATTCAGATTAGCGGTTAGTGTGTGCGATGCTAGGGCGTCCATTAAAGCTGATGGTTGTACGCAGGACGTTGTCTGCTGACACAGATGACAATGAGAGACCAAAAGACACCTGGGGGCCTGGCGGCAGGTAAGTCTGGCACCTGTCACTCATCTGCAACCAGACCTCCACCCGCCGCCACATCCTCCTTCAAATCTCTCATCCTTTTGTTTTTCTATCTATATATCTGTATTTCTGTAACAGGATGCCGTACATCTGTGATTTACAATATTTATGAACAAAGGCTATTACAGTCCGCGCAGCCCTGCTACATCCGAGCAGCAGTCATGCAAAGTAAACAGAGGCCATTTTAAGTTGTCTTTGACCTCATTGTCATCTCTGTCGGCATGACGTCATCAAGAACAAGTCTTGTATTTGACTGTGATTTCATCCCTTTTATCTGTATCTGTACATGTGTACGCTGTTGCTTCTTAATTTTGTCCTGCCAGCCTTCCACTGCCATCACAGAGGTGTGTGTGTGTGTGTGTGTGTGTGTGTGTGTGTGTGTGTGTGTGTGTGTGTGTGCCTGTGAGTGGTAAATAACTGAAAACATAATATCCAGGCCTTTGTAATACCATAGTAAGTCGATTTAGTTCTATTTTGCTCATCAGATGAGCTCATTCAGGGTGCGAGTATATGTTTCTCTTTAGGCTGTCTGAACCGTAACACCTCTCAACCTATGAGTCCAACTTACACAAGCAGGTGTGTGTGTGTGCGCGCGCGCGTGTGTGCACGTGTGAAGCCTTACATTAAGAGGTTGAACATGCAGGATAGTCTTAGTGACTCCCCAGGGGTGGATTTCTAATGTTGTGAACACACACACACACACACACACACACACGTAGTCTTAATGAGGTCAGAGTCAAACAGTGTTTCAAGCTGCACCACTCCTCTGTGCTAATAGTTCCACAGGGTTTGGGAGTAAGTGATTATATCTGACTGGATTATAGGACCTGATTATCCCAAAGTGTAATCTGTGACATCCAGATAAATTAGGAGCAGGTAGTAATATTTCTCTGTGTGTCCATTTTGCTTGGGTGAGTACTTGAAGAGATTTACTGCAGGGTGGTCCAGGTGAGCTATAATCATTTGAACTGAAACCATCGGGCACCATTTTCAGAGCGGCGGCTTGATTGTACGACACACTTGGAGAGCAGTGGCTGGACCAGCGGAGCGGGAGTTGGTTATGGTTCCTGCTCCCGCCATAATTCTCCCTGCAGTTTGTGGTGTGCACCCACAATCCCACAAAGTCCCATTCACACCTTTCAGGGGTAAAACTGCCAATTAGCATTTCTGAGGAGCCAGCCAGAAGAACAGTGATGGTTATTTAAAGTTTGAATAAAATCAGTTTTCCTTTGATTTCAGAGGTAAAGTTAAATGTACCATCCAAGTTAATTTAGTCCTTAAGTGCATATTCACCCCAACAGAGAATTACCTGAGCACCTGTGCTTGAGAAGCACACGAATATAGGATTAAAGCAGGGCGAGGGTAATTTAGTGTGAATTGTTTCAAGAATTCTCACAAGTTTTAAATAAAATTGCATTGCATCAACGTTTCTGTGTGAAGTACTGGGGCCAAAAAGGGTAGTAGCATCCAGAGATGAGACTCAGCCTTACTCCCATTGTCATGCTTCAAAAGTCTCTCATTCTTTGTTTAAAACTTTGCTTTTATGTTTGTAGCACACATTTCTGCACAGGGTGTCTTGAGTGAAAATGCCTGGCACTAACGCCATCGTCTCTTTGGTTCCTTCCCTCCAGGACACGTCCCAAAGTCCAGTTCAATGGCTACGTTGGCCACGAGAGCTCCAACGGACAGGCGTCCTTTGAGAACCCCATGTATGACACCAACATGAAGCCGACCGAGGCCAAAGCTGTCCGCTTTGACACCACACTCAACACAGTCTGCACGGTGGTATAGTCTACAACCGACCCTGCCGTTGCCTACTGACTGGTTCAGTCCAACTTTCAGTCGTAGTCTCTGTCGTGGTTTGACTGGGCAGAGAGGATGGCACACACTTAGATTTCAACCCGCGACCACGAGCAGCCTGTGTTGTAGCATGCTGGTCCGCATCATTGTGCTCCAACTCCCACCTGAATGAAGCGATTGGTTCTCCAGAGAATTCCAGGGTGGGTCCAATTAAGGGAGCCGACAATGACATCATCTCCTGCTGTGAAGGCCGTAGATCAGGACGTCAACGTTGGGACCAGAACCAATTCTGACCTTCTCCTTAGAGCAAAAACACACTGAGCCACTCTCATCCAGTGTCCCTTCCACTGCTGCCAAATCTGACTTCACACAGGAATTGAGACCCTCCAGCCCCCCCCCCGTGTACATGACCGGAGCGTGGGGGTACACACCGGACCTACCGTCCCACCAGGTTAGCATGGTAATACAGGCTGAATGAGTCCCCACTGCAGGCCAGTCATGGGTTTGACCAGTTCTACCCTCAGGGGAAGCACACAGACTATTCCACTCGTTACCTTCCTCCTGAATATCAGCTAATCAGTGGATAGTTGCAGTTTGTCCTCACCCTGACCACCACTGGTGCCAGCCCAAAAACCTGCCTTTGGACTGGACCCTCTGACAGAAACAACTTTAAATAACTGAGCACAGAAGAAGACGATACTCAGACAATAAGCTGGATGTTAGTGTTGGATCCCTTCTGGTGTTCTGGAGTTAATGGAGTCAGGGTCAGGTTACAGTGGCAGACTATTTAAATACAGCAGAACAGCACCAGAGCTGACAGATGTTACAAATCAGTTCTCGCGACTGCTTCTGCCCTCGACTTTATTGCCTTTCTGACAATGTCTACCTAAACTTCTGACAACCACCAAGACTCAAACACGCGGCATCTGTATTTGACAGCGCCGCATATCCCAGGTTTCAGTGGGTAACCTGGGAACCGCGGGAACATTCTCCTAAAAACATCAGTCCTACACGCAGTAGATTTCATTAGCACCTGCCCGACCGCGCCGAACCAGACAGCCTGACATTTAGTTTGCCAGGCTGGCGTGCACAGTTAACTGGTTTCCAGAGGTCTGTCGAACACAATCAAAGCATCAGACAGATGATTCTTGAAGTAGCCGAGACTCTGCGCTCACGCAGTCAAATGGCTGGAGGCAATAAGCTGTCAGGATCATCGACTGCTGCAGTCAGCCGGGGCCAAATCCAGGAGAAGACACTCCCGACTGTGGTCGGGGTATCAATAAAGAAGTGACTTTTTCTTCTCTGGAGCAGAATCTCCCGTTGCTGAAACATGAGCGTACGGACAGACGGGACCCAAAACGAGACGGACGCAGTGCGAGACCAACATAGGTTGCTATGGAACAGAGGCAACTAGCTGTCTCTATCTGTCTCTTCTGGTATTTTTTCTTCAGTGAAGATATTAACGAACAGACTACATGTTCAAGAATAAAAAAAAAAAAGAAAACAAAACCCAGTGGACCGATGGGACTTCCCAAACCACTGCTGCTGGGGACCCCAAAATACAAACTTTATATAAACTCTTAAATCGCACAAATTTTGCACTAGTGTGTTTTTCTGACTGGGTTGTGGAGAAAAAAAAAGATAATTTTTGGGTCCGAAATGGGTTTAAAGTGAGTCAGTAAAAAAGAGAATTTTATTCAAAACCTATCTTCTATCTTTAAAACAATGACAATGTGACTACAGGGTTCCAGAGTGTTTGTACATATCCACGTTTATACTCCTGCGGAGAGAAGGTGTGACCACAAGCTACATCCGTTCGTGCTAGCCAACCCTGAAAATCGTGATCAGTTTACCTGTGGACCCTCTCAGTGTTCCGACACCACGCTGTTGCCATTCTCAGACGCGCGGCTGCTTCTGAAAGCTCCCGTTGAGAACTTTTACTTCTGCGCGGTCCAACATCACTGCTAGTTTTGTTTCCAGGCCTTAAACTCTCAATGTTCTCACCGTCACTGTTCTGTTATCGTCAGCTGTGCAAACCAGAACTCATCTTTGCAGTTGGTTGTTGAACTGGCAGCAACAGGCGGGCCAGGCTTTCAGAAGCAGCTCTGAACGTTTATTAATGCACATGATCACCTTTTGAAGAGCCTGTGACAACATGCACAATTATTGTTGTCGACCACTCCGCTCACCCTCGATCTCTGGAGGGCCCCCCCCCCCCCGTTGTTTAGGAAATACCTCGTGTGCAAAAGGACATCCCGCTTTTCAAAGCTGGAACCTCACTTCCACAAATACACAAGCTTAGCGAGTGCGACAGCGCCCTGATTCTAGAGATCCAGATATTCCAAGTCCAGCTGTCGCACCAACGTGGTCCGAGAAACACACTCCTGTGTGAACATCGCTTGCCCAGCTTGTTATTTCTTGCAGTGTTCTCGCAAAATAGTTTTATTTTCTTGAAAGATGTTGCACTTGATTTAAACATCAGATGTTTCTGCTTTCTGTGTTTCTTTTCCTTTTTCCGAGCTCCATTCTTACCTTTCTTGCCTACTTAGGACTGCATTTATCTTCATGGGTTTCCTGTGATGTTCCTCATGTTTCACAGGATTCACCCTCATTGTCATAGTTATATTTGTTCTCACAAATCCATTCATATGTCTGTTTTACAGTATGTGAGAGGCAGATAATGCAATCACAGTGTTCTCCAGGCCATGACCTCATCCTCTAAAGTCAGACACAAACTACTTGGCATGAGAAGGTTGTCACATTCACCCGTTTTGGTGAACTGAATTACAGCATCTGCTTTCAATTTGTCAAAAAATGATCTAATCCAGACCTCAATATGTAAATTCATTAACTGTGAAACATTAGTGATTATATTTGGAAGCATGGCAACAGGATCTAAATGAATGTTCTTTTACCAGACTGTAGCGATCAGACCCGACACACGATGCGAAAAACATACATTGATACATTTCTGTTGAAAATGTTTTTATTTTGTTTATTCTTAAAAATCCATCTGATAGGTGTCAATATTGTTAAATTTTAAAAAGACTAGAAATGATTTTTCTGTGAAGAAAGACACCTTCTCCTTGAGATCTCAATTACAAATGTAAAAGAATAATAATTTTGTTTTCATATCTGTATTTTGAATTGAACTTTTCAACAAAGGAGTAATCTTGGTGTAATTTTATTTATTTATTTTTTGTCTTTGAGTCTTTGTTATCAGAGCGAGAAATCAGCAGCAAAAAGCAACAGGTAGCAACACAATCAAACTTTAAATAATTAAAATAAAATGTCAGAAATGTTTCTTTTTACAGCCATATTGACATATCCCACTACATATCCTATAAGATATAACTCTATGCCATTCAACATGACACATGTGGAACATCTTGTGACCAAGCGAAAGTGTGTCGTCACAGAGTTGTGTTTTTAGGCATCACAGCGGATCAACTGGGGTAAAGCGTCCCACTAAAACCAGTCCCCTCAATCCTCTGTCCCAGTGCTCAAAATTCTGAATTATGGAAGGAGCCTGTTTTCACCCAATGAATCATAAATGCGCTGTAGCAAATTTAGAAGCCACCACTGAAACAGATTTTAGCGTCCTTCTCGTCCTGATCATGTGACAGAGCCTGAATCTGTCACGTGACATCCTTTCATGGCTAACGCTAACGCTGGCCTGCAGGATAAAGATGTCTTCCTGAGTTTTAGTGCAGTATTTAAGACACAATCAACAGAATGTAGCACATTTCAGGTCAGGACAAATGAAGGCAAAGCTGTTGATGTTAAACTATCCCACTGTGCCGCCTGCCATGTGGTGTGTGTGAGTGGGGGTCAGGGTGTGTGTGGGTTAGGCCCGTTTGTCTGAACAGCCTTCGTTCCTCCTCTGCACCTCCAACAGGACGACTTCTCATGCCACAGGTTTAATGGCACAGCTTTAGAGAAGCCCTGGAATCTGAAAACCCCAAATTATCAGCTTGTCGCTGGAGATGCCGCGCCCTGTCGGCGCTAAATTCACTCACGGAGGTCACGCGCGCGTTCCCCAACAGCGCAGCGTCACGCGGTGGGTGTGTGTGTGAGACATGTGAGACGTGTGAGAAGTGTGTGTCGTCCTGCACGTCTCTGCCAGGTAAGTTGCCACCATTTTTCATGACGTTGTTTTCACCATCTTCGTCACTGTCCTCATCATCGTTATCGCCATCATGTGCTGCTGAACTTGAAGTAGGTGCAAAAGAAAAAAAAATAAACATTTTGTACAGAAATCTATTTTTTATGGAGACTTTGTAAAAAAAGAAAAGGAAATTATTAAACATGTACTTTTTATGATTAACGATGTAGGTTAAACACAACCTTTGTCATTAAAGTCGATGTTTTTACTGTTCGACACCATGTAAAAACCTATGGTTCAAGTTTCCAAATGTCATTTAACTGATTTCTTTTGTCCATTATGGCTGCTTTTACTCAGAAACAGAGGACTGCTCTCTCTGCTTAAACACTCCCGAGTCTCCACATTTGTTCGCATCGTGTGGCAGCAGAACACACGTCTTCATAGCAAGTGATTGTGGAAAATTAAAGAATCCAATGAACCTTAGATACTCAGTGATTTGTCATAAATTGGTTTTAGATCCTCCAGAAAATGCATGAACAGTTCTTGTTCTTGTTTAATAGCAGCCTGCTGTGGCCAATGCTAATGTCTGTATTTGGGAGTGGGGCATCTTCTGCGGGCACTAAAGCTTCTGGATGAATTGACCCCTCAACGGCCCAAAATCTGACCTTAGACAAACCTGTTTCTCCTGCTTACGTCATATGAGTTTGGAGTGAGGATTTACATCGTTACCAATTAAAGCTTTAGCAGCAGTATTAGCTAATTGGCTGGGGGGGCTGGCACTTTTATGGTTTTTACGTTAGAAAGGGAGAAAGAATATGGAGAGAACAGCAGAACCTGTATGTGAACACATCCTGCTGTTACAGAGACTCACAGTTTATCTATCAAATATTTTGAAAACACTATTTGAGAATAAAGATTTTGATACAATAATCGTGTAAAGGCCATCTTGATTTATCAGGTAACGCTCCTGTCCTGGTCCAGCTTGTGAATTTGACACGTCTCCCTGAAGGTTCCTGAACAGGTGAGTTTGTTGCTTTGATCTGCTGCTTCACTGACTCTTTCTTGTTGTTATCTAAATGTGCAGGTTGGTGTTTTCCAGTGACACCAGCCTGAATCCTGACATTGATATTCTGCAAAGCATCCTTTTTACATCATTGTCATGCAGAATTCGGTTACATCACTCAGTACGAGCCTGGTATAAAGCGCGTTTTTTTCTTTTAGCTGCGACGCCGATTTTCGATGACAGAGATTTGAGGAATGACACGGTGCTTTCAGCTTCGTTTTTGGAATAAAAGCATCTTTGAATTTTTCTCATCTTCTTGTTGACAATGAAAAAGTGGGCAACTTTAATTACTAGTTGTAGCATTTGACATGTTTGCCGTCAGTGAACCGTCATCGTCCATGAATGAGAGTAGAAAAACGGGAGCTGCTAGTGGTTCTGCAACAGGGAAAAACCGAAACATCCACTTAAGTCAAATGAGTGAATATTTAACCCAGAGGGTTTCTTTTGCCCCCAGTGGCCATGATTAAGAACTTCCAGTTTTGCATCGTCTGCAGTTGGAAACGTCTTTTTGATCAAGCCCCATTTCCCCTCCCTAAGCCGTCACATAACGGGTCGTTAGAGGAACCATTACAGTAGCAACTCCTTCAGCTTCTACTTTTGTATGCTACTGAGATAGCAGCCATTACAGCCCAGGTCACAGTCATTACACGCATATCCAGGAGATAACACTTTATTTGGAAGAATTAACTGCCGCTCGTAATGAGCTAATTGTTCAGTAGGATCACTTTTTCATGAAATTCGGGTCTCGCATGCTGAAATGGTTCTGAGTGGCACTCCAAACGTGGTGGGCAACTGGGTCCAGGCATCTGCTGATCTGATGAGGTTGGATGATTTAGTTTAGGCCTGATCAGGCTCTCCAGTTGTCTGAGGCGGGAATCTCAGCCCTGCGGCCGTGCTGGTATTCAAACCCACAACTTTCAATGCACAGTAATAAGAGCTGTTATTACCGAGCTTTAATGCTGATATCCCTGTAAAAGTCTCATTTCATTTTTGTGCACCCGTAGCTCCAGTTTCAGGAGCTGTTCTGCATAATTTAATGGACAAGTGAACGACACTCTGGTTGTTCTGGTACTTCCAATAATTTTAGCTGCCAAACCTCATCCCTCCATCAGCAGCACAAAGGAGAGATAAATACTGCCACAAACTGCGACTTTAATCCATCAGCCAAAGGAAACAATGATCAAGAAAACTGGACTGTCAGACGACCACTTTATGATAGCATCACTGCAATTTGACAAACGTTGTGAGATAAAGACCATCCCCGACAATGATCTGCCCCGGGCTTGAAGATAACAATGGAATTATGGGAGATTAAAAAGTGAAAAGCAACATCCACTAATAAAGAATCAACTGCTTTGATTGGAGCTGTTATCGGTGCCGTTGAAGTCACGTCTTCAGTCGTCCCTCCAGCTGTTTTTCAGACATAAAGATCTTTTGAGTATCATTTTGACAGCTTTTTTGATACACACCAAGTACACTCAAATTACAGTTCTGTCAATCTGGACGGCTAATAATTGGGGGTTTGGGATTGGACACGGGGTCCTCGGGGGTGACAGATATGTATTACCGTATATTGACAACTGGTTTTAGCCTGTGGTCAGCCCAAATATTACGTCGGTCTTATTTTATTTTATTTCATACGTTCCAATTGTGTGAAAGGTCAAGAAATTGTATAAATGTATTGCCAAAGTAAGATAAAAGAAAATATAGTATAATTATAGTTTAATTTTGGCTAATGTTATGGTTCTCGTAGTAGTTAAATCTGACTCATGCAGGGCTCGGTCGGTGAGTCAGCCAATTACATTTGACTCATTTTGTGACATTTATTGAAATGTGTGTTCCTCCTTATCCAGCAAGGTACAGTCTGACCGTACATCAGACTGTCAGGATCTGTTGAGTGGGCCCGTTTCATTACAGTTCCTCTTTAAGTCCCTGACTTATGAAGAAGTATGATGTGAAAAGATGATCCTTTTCAGAAAGAAGGGAGGAACACAGAAATCTGCAATCAAAGGGGCAGCAGCCTCCCAGTGACCCCTGCAACAGTCTGGGTCTTTATTTGGACAAGTCCAGCGTTTCACACAGCGGGCGTCGCATTTCACCTGTCAGCTGGCCTTTCAGATCAGCTGGAGGAGCATCTGTGGGTGGTTCTGCGGTCCAGCAACCTCCAGGCACTTTTATCCAGAATGAAAAACCAGGCGCCCTTGCACCGGGCAGCTCCAGTCAGGGGCAACAGTCATCCTGGTGCACTGGGGTCTCCACAGAAGCCTCCTCTGTCTGCCTGTAACCGTAGGGGCTCAGGCTGACGAGAGCCAGGCTGCAGGGCACCCAAGGTGAAGGTCGAGGAGTAAATGATTGAATGAAGTCCACAAATAACACGCGAAAGTGTTTAAAATGGGACAAAGCACAAATAAACCATCACATGATCAAATTTATATTTAGTATTCCTGTGCAGTAGAGCTCCAGTCCTGTCTGGAAACATTCTCTTCCGCTGTATATCAGGGAAACAGCGACATGATACGTACTTCTGGTACGGGCCAGTTGCTGCAAATTTGAAATGGTAATGGATTTTGGCATCACTGCGGGGATTCAGCCATGATTATCTTTTTGGCATCATCCACAGTTGGCAGCAAGCATGAATCATCTTCTCCCTCTCTGTGTCTGTGATTCGTGTGTCAGCAAAATGGAAGAGAAGTTTAAGGATTCCTGTGGGGTAAAGGACTCCAGGGTTTCCTTTTTCCTCTGTTCTTCTCTCACTTCTTTGTTTTTTTCCTGTTTTTTATTTATCTAAAGTGGTGGAGGATGGCTAACACCCTGCTGCTCATAAAGTTGGGATCATTCTGCTTTCTGACATTCCTCTTTTTATTCCTATTTATAAATTCACCTTTGATAAAGTTCTGAGAAGAGATACACTATCTCTCATTTCATGACATTTAAAGAATATTTTATTCCGACTGTGCTCAACAATATCTGTAACATGGCTGCTAATTACAGTAGCACAGTTAAAGCAGCTAACAGAGATTAAAAGCAACTAAAGCGGGAGGAAAAAGTGCTGTTCTGTGTGTAATTAATATATTCGCTATTACATTACAGTTTTATTCACGCTTGAAGTTTTGCCAGCAAATGATCCATTGTTGTAATTCAGCAATGCTTTCTATTTTATCTCCACCTTTCGCTACAGTAGAAAAGCAGAAGACACATTTGCCATCACCGAACACACAAGGTTATCTTCACATATTGTCCATGTTGTGTTTTAATCTTTGGCTCCAGCTGAGCAGAAGCTTCCATCCGTGAGCTCCAGCTGAGCTGGCCGATATCCTGTTCTGTCGTTTTAGTTCCACAAGAAGTCATTAATTCCAGCCAGGGATGTTTCTGCGTGTGCTGTGAGATCAGGCGTGTTGTGACAGTGACAGAGGGCCGACTTCAGACAGGAAAGAGCTGAGGGTGTAAATAGAGCCAGACAAGCCATGTGGCTCCTCAGCCAATCAGCATGCAGCACATCTAATAAGAAACTTTGACTCATCATCGAGTCCACCGCCTTGCATTGTTTGCATGGGCCGGCCTGGATCCGGGTGTTATAATCAGGGCTCTGTGGGGGTTATCATGACCCGCACATAGGTGTCATATCAGGCTTTGAGATAGCGAGCCGGCCCTCCGCCGTAATCGAATCTGAAGAGACAGAGACATACAGAGATTTATGAGTGTACGCCAGCACTGCTTATTGCCTCAGTGGCGTAGTTGACTGGTGCTATATCACACACTTCTATCTTTCTAATTACACTGTGAGCAAAGACCGGTCATTTAAAGAGAGAAGCTTATCATCTCATATTGTTTTCCTCTTTTTCTGCCGTCTTTGATGGAGGCTCAGATAACGTCTTTGGACTCGTATCTGTTGATACAGTGACCAACCCGTCCGTGCTGATCCCATGTCACCAGTTATTATTTGATGTCCATAAATGTGCAACCAAGGCCGACCTGAGTCCACTTAAATCTGAGCTTTAATCAGCATTGATGTTTGACACATGACGTAAATTCTCTGATTCTGTGATCACAGAAATCCCCACTCTGAGGTTTCCCTGCTCATTAAAATCCGACGCTTTGACATTCACCTGAAGACACAATCAAAGACATCCAAATTATTCCCCCACCCCAGCTCCTTTACCTGCCTTTTTAGTGTGTGAATGGTGTGTGTATCCTGCGATGGGCTGCCTGTTCAGGCTGTGAAACTCCAGAGATGAGCAATAACAGACATTTTTGTGACACGGGGTCATTTTGGCTGGTCCTCCCAGCTTCAAAGGACTGTTTGAGAGTTAAGACTTGGTTTAATGGTTGAGGTTAGAACTGGGTTTAGGTTACCTCAGGGTTAGGAGCTAATGTATTATGGCTCTGAATGTAGCTATAGATAGAAATACAAGTGTGTGTGTGTGTGTGTGTGTGTGTGTGTGTGTGTGTGTGTTTGTGGGCGCACTTGCACACATGTGTGCGTGCATGCATGTCAGGTGATCGAGGCTTAAGTCTCTCTGGCACCGGGGGCTAAATGTACAACAATCCTGGCTCCATCCTCTCAGCCTTTCAAATCCGTCTCTTCAGTAACTGGGAACCAGTACCCATAATCCCTCCATTTGATTTCCTTTAGTGTCGCAGCAGCTGATTCACCTGCAGCTGTCAAAGCTTGTATTTATTCTGCCGGTTCAGGTTTAGGACCAGTCCAAACATTTCCTGCGCAGGCTTCAGGAGACGCAGCGGCGAAACCTCGTCTTCAGCCTGACGACAGAGAGGACGATTAAACCTGAACGCAGCTGGGTGAACGCTCACGTTTGGTTCGCACCGGCAGGAGTTTCACATTGAATTATGCAGCTCACCTCTGACAGTCTTGTGAATATTTTCACTGTCTCTGAACTCGGGAGAGACGAGGAATCTGGGCCGCCGACAGGGAGGGGCTCGGCTCGAGAGGGCCATCTCTGGACGAGCGTAGCTGGTTCGAGTAGCCGTTCTATCTGTTTTCATCTCGTCACGGACCGGCAGAATTTCATGCGTGAATCCTGCACGTGTCCGCAGGGATCAACTCCCGACTCCGCCGATCCGCAGCTGCTCGCACACAACAAGTGTGCGGCTTCCAGAGCCGCTTTAATTTACCCGCTGTTTGGCCCGCAGTGATCAGCTGTGCTGGGACGTCGTCTAATGGCTCTAGCTCCCTCATCGACCGCCGTGGCTTCTGAAACACTGCGGGTCGCCGGCAAACAAAGAATTTCCAGAGTCCACTGGGCTGAATTCATCTCTGTCAGAGTTATCCTGCAGCCAAACTAAAAGGATTTTCTAAGCGTTTAAACTTTGTTGGACAGAGGTCACACTTGTGATGAGAGAGTTACTCTTCCATGAGAAACCATTGAACACATCTGCAGGGCTGCGGGGAAGACCTGAAGATGGTCTGTATGGATTTGTTCTGCTTTAAAATGCATTAAATATATCAAAATCAGATTTGAGTGAGTAAAAAAACGGATTTTTATTTGATATAAGCATGTTAATATTAATTTTGAAGGGGTTAAAGGGTGAGGTGTTGGCCACTCGGTGCGTGTTTGTTACATTCAGGATGAAAATATTTCAGCTGTTTCGACTTGTCAGACTGTCCAGCATCCAGCCGACATTGTGATCGTCAAACTGTGTGTGTGTGCATGTGTGTGTGTGCACGCGTGTGTGTGTGTGTGTGTGTGTGTGTGTGTGTGTGTGTGTGCGTGGCAGCAGCCTGCCTGACATTGATTGGTCCTGACAGTGGAAGTGTACCTGCCTCAGGAGTAACAGCACCAACAGTTTGCTACCTGCTACCAAGAACAGCAGTCGTCCTGCTGCCGCTGATGTTCTCATCAGCTTTTCCCTGCTATCACCAGTCCTGCGATTGACACCTCACAGCAACAGGGTTCTGGGTTTGAATCCCGCTCAGGTCTTTCTGTGAAGAGTTTGCATTTTCCCCCAGTACCTGTGTGGGGTTTCTCCAGTTCCCTCCCACTGATCACGTTGATTAGAGAGTCTAGCACTTATTTCACACATCTGCCCGGGTGTTCTGGGTACTTAAGTATACCATTTAAGGTGCTGTACAGTAGAAGTAGGAGACCTCTGACCCCACACAGCACTTAAAAATGAAGTCAATGGCAAACATGGAGTTGAGTGAGGCTGGTGGTTTCTTCTGCAGTGGAGAGTGTCATCAGTAAATACTAATGAGGTCTTGCTGTCCCTCCGCTGTCAGGTTGTGTCTGAGAAGTTTCCGTAATTGTGAGGAATGTCAACCAAGAGTGAGGTCAAGTTTGCATCACCCTGCTGCTCAGACTGAGGCTGCGCTGCAAAGGACCTGTATCTGATTCACAACCGCACGTGAAAGTGACCAAATCTGATTTGAAAAGACCAGATTTAATGTGGGGTTTTTTTGCTGTTCACACTGTCGGGATGAATCAGATCTGGGTCACATGAGGGGGGAAATCGGATAAATCCATGAAGAGCAGATCTGAGCCTGTTTGTGGTCCAACCTGTTTGTTGAGACGCTGAATAAAAACTGGATGTTTCTCTCTTCTGTGCATCCGGGTTAAAGAGGTGTGTGAAGCGATGTAGGGTTTCAATGCAAACCCGGCGACACCGGGGCGTTCCTGCCTGCGGCTGACGCCATCACGGCGGCAGATGCAGGGTGAGAGGCTGAATTTGAAGGAGCTTATTAAGTTGTAGCACCTCCATGTAAATCTGCCCCTCAGCCCCGAGGACCCATGGGCACCTGTTCGCAATGTCTCGGCAGCTCGGCTAAAAAAGTCGGGGGGAACATCTGATGCTCGGAACAGGCAGGTGAAGCAAATCTGGTGTTCTGCCTCCACATAATCATCTCTGCCAGACAGCTGGCCCCGCCGCATCGAGACACACACGCGAAACAGAAAATTGCCAGCACACTCGACAGCTCCCTTTGTCTGTGTGACTTTGACATGTTGACGTGCATCAGAGGCCGCGCTGTTTCCAAGGAGCTCCAAATTCATCTGCATGTCTGGGAAGAAATAAGGCGTATTACCGAGCGAAGGCGTGCATATTAATGCATTCTGCTGCAGAGAGATGCCCAACATACACACATTATTCATGTTTTAATGATGCGCTTTTTTCGCAGCCACCTCCAGCACCGCTACTACGCCGCCTTGTTTTGTACGTGGACGTCTGAATGGGTGATTCAGGAAAAAGAAGGGAGAAATGAAAGGGCGAGAATATGCACAGGAGAAAAGTGTCGGTGTGCGCGTACGTGGTTGGTCGACTGGGTGGGTGGGTGTGCCAGTGATGCTGCAAAATCGTTTAAACTGGGGGAAGGAACGCAGGAATGCTCGCGAGTGATTCTGATCGCAGTCAAATTTCTCTGTCAGAAAAGTCCCCGACCAGCCGCCTCGCAATTTCACAGTGATTGGAGAAGTGGCGAGGGGAAAAAAAGAGTGCACAGATACTGAAAGAGAGGAGGAGTAGAGGTTGAAAACAGAGAGAAAGATGCATAGAGGGGGGAAAGACAGAAGTCAGAGAAAAAGAGGATGAAATACTGACTTCATTTCTGTTAGCAGTTCAGCTATGAAGAGAGGTGCTGTCAGAGGAGAATTTCTGGTCTTTTTCTGAAAGGCAGCAGAAAATAAGAATAATCATTTTCACTGTGTCTTTGCAGAAAGAGAGAAAAATCACTTGTGTCTCAGACTATCGCTCGCATTAATGCAGGAGAAAGTCAGAGACAAAAGTCATCTGTAATGTGAGAGAAAAATGGGCTGATGCAAGAAAAGCTCAAGACGAAGAGACGCGGTTTTTAAAGAATGCCTCCTGATTATCTGAGCTGCCAACACAAACAGTGGACTGGAAAGGTGTGAGGGACACGGGGGCCGCGGAATGTTGCCTCAACAACCAGGCTTACAGCACCTCGTTGGTGGGGCATTCAGCTGAAGAAGAGAGGTTCTACTAATAACAATAAGCAGAATAGCCTCTGTACAAACTTTAATGGAACGTGCTAGATGCACTAAAGATACAGTAAAGAGCTCATCTAGCGTACTTTTCACATCAAATTTACAAGTATTGTGCGCAAACTGTGATTAGAGAAAGTACCTTTTAGCGGGTGCTGTTTAATGTTCGCCTGAGGAACCGTGTGACAACACGGTTCAGGTCAGCAGTGACCTCACGCTGCAGGCTAACTTCTAGATGACCGAAAAGACCTGGTGGGCGTTCAGG